>JALPQI010030769.1:0-154600 GCA_025490895.1 Thaumatotibia leucotreta | reverse complement strand
TCCTATGCCGAAATTCCTGTTTTGTTTTTTCTTGTAATAAGCATTTTTGTACGTCCTTATAGGGCCTATATATATACTAAAACTTGCAGCTTTGCAACACGACTTGCGATTTGTATGAAAAACTTATATAGCGGGGCCTACTGCCTTTTGAATTACGCGTTTTTAGTTTCAATTACAAAGTTTACTGACCTGATTTTACCCTTAAATGAAAGAATATTAATTGCGCTATAGGGTAATTATTTCATGTTTTTTCGTAGCATAATTAGGTAAGGCGATATTAAACCAAAAACGTTAGTACAACTCAACATTTTATCTAGTTTACAAAACAGGGTACTATTTGAAGTCTCGAATCTCTGAAACTATAAGACCTATGGTAATGCATGTTATCTCATCTTGTTACAAATTCATTCATCTTTAAACGTTACCTGATACATATTGTCAAAAACCCTAAGGCTTTTTTTATAAAAATCAGAAACTAAAAATAGACAGTTAATTTCACAGTTTTTCACGTATAACGCAGCTAGCACAACTTTTTTTTGCTTGCAAAATGTGGTTTTTATATTGCCCTATGGTGTCTAAATAACATACCAAAAATGCAGCTTTACTACATGTTTTGCGAGTTTAATATACGATTTGACCGTACTATTTACTGATAATACAAGTATGTAATTAGTTTAAAAATACCAAGTTTAACGGCATAAAGCACTTGCAGTTTAAACATAATTCATACAAAGCAACTAACACGCAACATAAAGCATAGATTTAAAACTTATGAAAAGTCACGTTTCAAACATATATTTTATCCTAAACGATTTAAATGAGACTGATTTTGACAGTTTATGTGATAGAGTATGCCGTAGGAAGGTTATTTTTGTAAAATTTGACAAATAACTCATTATAATATCTATACGTTTAGGTGGGCGTAGGATTTATCGGAATAAATATGAAAGATCTTAGATTGATATTGTTAATAGTTTTATAACTCATCGGAATATGATTTATTTTATTCTTTTGTGAGTAAGACCTTTTCATGTATTGGAAGCAATGACGTGATCGAAACTGGCTGATTTCAAAGAAAACAATTCTGTCTCTACTTGAGATACATTATTTCAAAGGAAAATTTTGTTTCATGATGAATTTTACTACGACTTATTACTCACAATCTCAGGCCACCGTAGGCTACAACTACCGCTTGCTAATGGATAAGTCCATGTGCTTGTTTGCTACTAATTATTAAAACTTTTTTCACGCCACCTATTCGAATACGGGTCTTTTCTTCCCTGCTAGGAGGGATCAAAGTGGCACTTTTCTGTTCAAGGACTTTTTATTGCCAGCCTAAAAAATTACAATGAAATATGTAAATAAACAGTACGTGCATAATTGATAAAAATTGCAATATGGTTTCAGAAATAAGTCAAACACTATCCGCAACTATGGATCTGGTTACAAAAATAAAAGTAAACATAGATGATAAAAGATTTAGTTTGGGCGTTTTCATAGACCTAAAAAAAAGCGTTCGATACAGTAAGCCACGAACTTCTATTACAGAAACTATGGAATCTTGGTATCACAGGTACTGCATACAAAATATTTGAATCTTACCTTACAAAAAGACAGCAACAGGTTAAGATAGGTACCAATAGTAGTAGCCGAAAATTAGTATCATGTGGAATCCCTCAAGGATCCATTTTGGGTCCTTTGCTTTTTTCTATATATGTGAACAATGTTACTAATATTGGACTAACAGGACACATTACTTTATATGCGGATGACACTTGTTTATTTTATTTTGGGCCTAACCTAAATGATCTTGTTCTTCAAGCAAAAAATGACCTTAATCTTTTTGATCATTGGTGTCAATGTAATCTCCTAACTATCAATATTAAAAAGACGGCATATATGATATTTAGCGCTAAAAATAAAATCATCCCCCCACACACTTATCTTACTATTAATGGCCAACCTATAAATATTTCCCATCATGAAAGATATCTTGGATTGCATTTAGATGACAAGCTAACCTGGAAGGATCATATAAATCACGTACGATCTAAGGTATCATCAGTAACCGGAATACTGCGTAGAATCAAAACTTGCAACCCGCACAAAGCCCGTTTAACAATATATAATTCGCTAGTTAAATCACACTTAGACTACTTCATCGAGTTGTGGGGTAGCGCTGCCAAAACTAATCTACAGAAATTACAAAGATCTCAAAACAAGTCTCTTAAAGCATTGTTTAAATATGATAACAAAATGAACACTCGACAACTATATGAAAAATTACGACTATTTAATTTAAGACAACTATATACCTACTCGACATGCATTTTTGTAAAAAAGATCCTAACAAGCAAAATACACTCAGACATACATTTTAAACAACGAAAATTCAAACACTGTTTAGGAAACACCAACAAGTTAATACTTCGAAAGAATAGAACGGGTTATGGAAAAAGCAGCGTAATGTATGATGGAGCACGGATGTACAATGAATTACTAAATGATGTAAAGGATTGTGAGTCTCTTAGTGCATTTAAAACCAAATTGAAGTTACACATACTTACTAGTAATGGCAGCGTTCGGGAAACTACGCGATGTCTTTTCGTCCGACATACCTCAGTGCCTTAAGACGAAAGTCTACAATCAATGTGTGTTACCAGTGATGACTTACGGCGCCGAAACGTGGTCCTTCACCATCGGCCTCATCTCTAAACTCAGAGTCGCTCAAAGAGCTATGGAGAGGGCTATGCTCGGAGTTTCTCTGCGTGATCGAATCAGAAATGAGGAGATCCGTAGGCGAACTAAAGTTACTGACATAGCCCTCCGGATTAGTAAGCTGAAGTGGCAATGGGCAGGCCACATTGCACGCAGAGCAGATGGTCGATGGGGTCGAAAAGTGCTCGAGTGGAGACCACGGCTAGGCAAACGCAGCGTAGGACGTCCACCCACAAGATGGACAGACGACCTTATGAAGGTCGCCGGGACACGCTGGATGCAGGTTGCATCTAACCGGTACATGTGGAGGTCCAGAGGGGAGGCCTATGTTCAGCAGTGGACGTCTTATGGCTGAGATGATGATGATGATGATGATGACTAGTAATATATTTTAATTATAAGCCTTTAGCGATCATGCTACATATGTTTAATTTTAAGAAAACCTAATATTTAAGCTCATTTAAGTGAACTGTATTGTTTTTATGAGTAATAATAAAGGATTTCTAATCTCAATTTCTTCAGAATCGATTATTTGCATAAATATGAAATATATGATATATCTTTTATTTTTCTCATAGGTGGTGTGGAAAGCGGTAAGTGTCACACGGTATCAATATCAAAACTATTTCGTCTTGGGCGTTAACGCTTGCATCCTTCATTACGCTCAGGATTCCACTTTAGAATCCCTCCCTACTACGGTCGGGATTCAATTGTGTGGAATCCGTCCCATCCGCCCACGCGGGAAATATATACCATATTGATCCCTTGTGACACAATCTACTATTTACGTCGATAATAGAGTACTTTTTATTTTCCGAGGGTCATGACCATTATAACAAGGTTTAGAAGGATTTGTGTTAATTCTGGACATGAGGTTCGGCCTGTATCGGAATTTTGTTACAATGGTCGTTTCTTGAGACAATTGTAAGTTTTTTCCGCAAAAAAGTAACTGATTGCAATACATTTTATATTATTAGGTATTATTTACTTTTTGCTCCGTGAAAAGATTTCACTATGTTCTTAAAAACACGTAATCTAACAGTCAACTAATTAAATAATGAGAAATTAATAATATTGTCACCGCAACATAACATTGCACCGTTTTTTTTTTCTTAATTTCAAATAGGCAGGTTTAAGTATTTTACGATTAATTCCCATTTTTTACTACGCTATATCATAGTTTTTCAACTTGTACCATCATTAAGTACAGCCCTGTAAAGTAACCTGAGCCCCTCTTGTGGCAACCCTAGACAAGACTGTAATAAGGACCATCGGGCCCAATAAATATTCGCCAAGTCAATTGAGGAGAATAAAAAAATGAGATATTTAAAAATGTGCCTGTTGCCACTGAAAAGGCTGGGCCTAGGGGTGCGATTTTTTTAATTTCACCAGTGACTTCTCACCGAAAACAAGTGATTTCCTTGAGTTCGTATTTTTGAAATGTCATCGGTGACTAGAATTGTCATACCTATGATATCGCTTTACGACTGCCCCCACCCACTCAATATGAAATCACCGTGTGACTATTTTTGACAGTTGACTTAGTAACATCTGCCATCTTTCAAAACTTTAGTTTTCTTTTGAAATGACATTGACACTCCGTTTTACGTTCGACCGCTTTGACAGAACCTAAATGAGTCATAGGTAGTATGAAAAATAAAAACCGATACTAAGGGCAACACTACTACATCTGCGCAAAAAGGAACGTAACAGGATAATTGTCTATGACTGACATTGTTGTAAGAATGACAGATTCGTACGAAAAGTCACGTGACCGTTTACATACATTATTATGGTCACGTGACTTATCGATTATCATACCCCTTTGCAACCGAAAAGTCGCAATTTGCTAACTTAATAATGAACTCTATTGACTTTTTTTTAGGCCTGCAGGAAACTGGCATCAGAGTCATCCTTTGCCTGCTAAATTAATAATCAATGTATTGTCAACCGAAGGTGAAAATCGTCAGATTATATCTCGAGGGTAGGCCGCCATTACCCCGATCTGATAGCCGTATCAACAACGAACTCGACTTATATAACGCCGTATGATTAGTTAATGCCTGAATTATGACTTACTTACATACATATGATTATGATGTAAGAATGACAGATTCGTACGAAAAGTCACGTGACCGTTTATATCATTATTGTCACGTGACTTATCGCTTATCATAACCTTTTGCAACCGAAAAGTCGTGATTTGCTAACTTAATAATGAACTCTATTGACTTTTTTTTAGGCCTGCAGGAAACTGAGAGTCATCCTTTGCCTGCTCAATTAATAATCAATGTATTGTCAACCAAAGGTGAAAATCGTCAGATTATATCTCGAGGGTAGGCCGCCATTACCCCGATCTGATAGCCGTATCAACAACGGAGTCGACTTGTATAACGCCATATGATTAATGCCTGAATTATGTCTATACATACATACATCTGATTATGATGTAAGAATGACAGATTCGTACGAAAAGTCACGTGACCGTTTACATCATTATGGTCACGTGACTTATCGCTTATCATAACCCTTTGCAACCGAAAAATCTCGATTTGCTAACTTAATAATGAACTCTATTGACTTTTTTTAGGCCTGCAAGAAACTGGCATCAGAGTCATCCATTGCCTGTTAATTAATAATCAATGTATTGTCAACCAAAGGTGAAAATCGTCAGATTATATCTCGAGGGTAGGCCGCCATTACCCCGATCTGATAGCCGTATCAACAACGGAGTCGACTTGTATAACGCCGTATGATTAATGCGTTTCCACATTAGTGTGAGGGGGAGAGACTGTTGGGCTAGAGAGAGGGCGGACGATTTCAAACTAAAATATCAGTGAATTTAAACCATAGGTATTGTGAGACATAATATCTATGAATATAATTAAACAGTTATACTAATCTGTATTGGCCGTGTGTGGCAGTAAGAATACATTTGTCACCACCCCAACTCCTCCTGCGGGTGTCGTAATAAGAGTCGACTAAGGGATTTAGACTAAGGCAATCTTTGGAGGAGGCCTATGTTCAGCGGTGGACGTCTTTCGGCTGATATGATGATGATGATGATGAAGGGATTTAAGTGTCACTGACCATTGTACAAGATTGATGATGAGCAGGAGCGTCATCATAGTGGACACATTACTGCGATCGCCAATCCGCTTGCCCAGCGTGGCGATTATGGGCATTTACCTCCTAATGCGTCTATACGCATAGTTAATAGGAGAGGCCTACGTCCAGCAGTCGACTAACATAGGCTGATGATGTTGTTGTTGTATGTTGAATCTGTATTTAGTTACTACGCCGCGACACATGTTTCGGTTTATCGTCTCACATTGTGCGTAGAACTGATGGCTATTGTGGCGGAAAGGTTCTCGAGTGGCGGCCACGTACCGGAAGGCGCAACGTGGGTAGACAAGGTGGACTGATGGTCTGATGATGGTTGCAGGAGTCCGCTGGATGCGGGTGGCGCAGGACCGGTCACTGTGGCAATCTTAGCGGGAGGCCTATGTCCAGCAGTAGATGTCTTTCGGCTGGTACGATGATGATGATAACGGAGATGGGGGGAAGATTTGGACTGATTTCTTAACAACTGGCCAGAGCAAGCACGAAATCGCCTGTCATGGATATCCAGGGGCCTTTGATCAACAGTGGGATACTGATATAGAGAGATACAAGCACTGCAAATGTTTCGCTAAGGACTTCTTGCGCAATCTTGGGTCTCTTTATTTAACCTCAAAGACAAATCTAGAACAAATAAGTATAAAGTACATGTTCTAAAGAGGTACCTAAATAAAAGGCGCACTTATTATCCATAAAGAGCAACCTCTTCCAGACAACTAGGTATAGGAGATAAGAAAGTAAAGTTTAACAGTATGTAGTACAAAACTGAGAAAGGTATTTACATAGGAAGCTTACTAGCGGGAAGAGAAAGCGCTTCAGCTTCCGCTGTTCTCGTGGCCCGCTCCTAAGGGATTGATACTGTCTCCGCGCGGATCGATCGCGTATCTACATAAACGATTGTACGTTAACGCCATTACTACACAAGAACAAAAGGTTTCGCTTAAATGTCACCGATTTTATGATAAATGAGATGTTTTTACGGTGAGAAATAAGTAAACGGACACTAAGTCTCAATTAGGCTTTAATTATAAGGTCGATAGCAAAAAATACATAGTTAATAGCCTTATATAATAATATAGCCTTTAATGAAAACAAAATTCACGACATAATTTTTGTGTTACGAAGTTGAATTTTGTGTAAAGGTCTCTACCCACTAGACCGTACTTACCATAACCATGAACGTATCAGACAAAAAACTATTATTTGTATTGAAAAGTATGAGGCCGTGTTGGCCGGCGCCGGAACGTCCTAGTGGGCATAGTCTAAATCAAAGTCATCATAGTCACATCTTCAGCCTATGTTAGTCCACTGCTGGACGTAGGCGTCTCCTATTAACAATGCGTATAGACGCATTAGGAGGTAAATGCTCATAATCGCCACGCTGGGCAAGCGGATTGGCGATCGCAGTAATGTGTCCACTGTGATGACGCTGGTGCCCATCATCAATCTTGTAGAATGGTCAGTGACACTTTAATCCCTTAGTCGACTCTTACGACACCCGCAGGAGGAGTTGGGGTGGTGACAAATGTATTCTTACTGCCGTCACCACACGGCGTCATAGTGTAAGTCAAAATTTCTATGAGCGATCAACAGTACAGACTAGCAATACACGTTGCAGAATATTCTCAAAATTGCGGGAATATACTCGGAGATTTCCGAGAATTTTCATGAGAATTTAAGAGTAAGCTCTCATTGAGAATGTTTCCATGAGAACTTATAAAAAAGTATTATAAAATATATAATTATTTGAAATCGTTAATAAGTAAACAAGGCAGTATATACAACTCATAAGGCATGTATCTAGTACGGTCTTGGCTTGATTAGATTTTGTTACATTCTCGAGAACATTCTCTAAGCAAGTTTCGAAACTTATGAAACTTCTCGGTACAATGTTAGTACAGACAGACTGACATTTTTTAAACAAGCAGCCTTTTCTACTGCCAAATGTTGTTAGACAAAGTAAATATACACCGTGTTTTTATTGATTTCCGTTAAATTAAAGGGAAGATTATTTAGGTCAAAAATACTCTATTTCTCTAAGAAACTAGTATCTTAACCTACTACCCCTAACTAACCTAACTAACTACCCTAACTCTTACTGTTATTGAGTTATTTAAAAAATAAGTTTAATGACTGACCAAGTGTGATGCAACCTTTATTACATCCCAATGCTACTTATTTTGACATGTGCCGTCAGTCAACTGAAATTAACTTTTGTGTTATTCTAAAGGTTCTCTCACATTTACCATTTCATTTATTATGTATGAAAACGAAAAAAAAAATTTTTTCGAGTTCGACTAAAAGCTATATACCAGGTAACTCCAATTAACATACCAAGCAGCCTGTTAAATTTAACGGAATTTAAAAACAACACAGTGTATATAGACAGACTATAGTTCTATTTCTATCACTAAGTTTCGTAACACAATTGACGTGATCGTGATTTTTTGTTCTGATTAAGGTTTTAGCTAGCGGCCGTGTGGTGACGGCAGTAAGAATACATTCGTCACCACCCCAACTCCTCTTGCGGGTGTCGTAAGAGTCGACTAAGGGATTTAAGTGTCACTGACCATTGTACAAGATTGATGATGGGCAGCAGCGTCATCATAGTGAATACATTACTGCGATCGCCAATCCGCTTGCCCAGCGTGGCGATTATGGGAATTTACCTCCTAATGCGTCTATACGCATAGTTAATAGTAGAGGCCTACGTCCAGCAGTGGACTAACATAGGCTGATGATGTAAGGTTTTAGCTATGTACAATTTTCTTGCAATAGTTCCTTAGTTAATTTTCTGTAACAGTTTCATAAACCCCCTTATTCGAAATATTTTGGTCCCTTTTCGTCACATCAATATTTCTATAAGACGGAGAGGGACAAACAACACTTATCGGCTTGCTAAGTTAGGAGACGTTTATGAATAAGGGGGTTATTTACTAACTGATTCTTTTGTTCGATTCCAGGCACTACGCCGCAAAAAGTTTATTTTATTATAAAAATACTCTATACAAGGTGGTTGCATAAAATCATATAAATTATAGATATAAATGGTCTATTATATTATTCAAACAGAATAAAGAAAACCTCCATCATCGAACCGCAGCTCCTTGAAAGGAACTAATTAAACAAAAAACGACAAGTGTCGCCAACTCTACAACCTGTCATATTTACCACCTAGCTCTAGTTCTTAAAACGGCTCAATACTTACACTTGAACCACCCGAAATTGAACCTTAATTCAGTTGCAGAAAGAGTATCAAATCGGCAGGGGAAGTTGGTGAAAATAATAAGGGGTGTTGTAATTGCGAGAGAGACAAAGTCGCCTCAAAGGTATTGTGGCTGTATAGTCTCTTAAGCATTCGAGTTGACATCAGCGAATAATTGCGACGCGTCAATGACACCTTGTATAAGCATCAGAATGACGTAAGAGCGTAAGGAAAATTCGACACTTAATACTTTCGCTGAATAGCTGTGTCTAAGGACATAGGGTGTTTTTAGGATTCCGTAGTAAACAAGGAACCCTTATAGTTTCGCTATGCCCATCTGTCCGTCTGTCTGTCCATAGCTCAGTGGCCGTTAATACTAGAAATCTGCAATTTGGTACAGGTATACATATTAATCATGTCTACAAAGTGGTACAATAAAAACTAGAAAACATTTTTTTTTCGGGTACCTCCACGACTGGTGTAGTGGGGATGATTTTTATTTGCTGTAATCCTATAGTGCGGGGTATCATTGAATAGTAATAAAAATAAGGGTCTTAAAAGAAAGTTTTTTTCTAAAGTCAATATTTTTGGAAATAACCGCTCCAGAATAAAAAAAACTTTTGATCCGTGGGTTCAAAAATATGAAAAAAATCATGAATAGTGAGCTTACAGAATACTTTCAAATAAACTATGTTAAACATAATCGGCCCAGCCGTTTTCGAATAACTACGGAACCCTACACTGAGCATGGCCCGACATGCTCTTGGCCGGTTTTTTATTTAAATTAACGGGCGACAGTTGTTTTAAGTGTATTGTGTGATTGTTGAGATAATGATTACGAATGTCATCTGTTAAATGACTGGTTAGTAGGTATAATGAGGTGCTGGTAAATATAAATAAGTTTAAAATTAAGGACTGTAATATAATGGAGCAGAACAAGTGTCCTATACTTAACAAGTATTTTAAATATGAACGTTTAAGTACGACAATAATAGTACATTGTGTATTAAGGGCGGTAAATAAGAAATGGACAAGTGTGAAAGTCAAGCCCAAGCCGAAGGCGCGGGCTTTACTTTACAAGAGTTCATAATTCTTGTACCGCCCTTGGCACACACAATGTTTTTCATCACGCCTGTTAGGGAAAAAGGGTTTTTTCATGTAACTAAACTACTCTAAAATTTACTAAATAATTAAAAAAAATTAGAGATGTCTTCAACACCTACAAGTGAGTGACAAAGCACCACCAATTATATAATTTTTATTGCAATACTACTGTGAAGTAATTATCCAACTATCTATTAGTCTTTGATCAGTTTGTGTTGCCAGTGATGACATACGGTACTGAAACGTGGTCACTGACAATGGGCCTCATAAGAAGGCTCAAAGTCACCCAGAGGGCAATGGAGAGCGCTATGCTAGGAGTCTCTCTGCGAGATCGGATTAAAAATGAAACCATCCGCAGCAGAACCAAAGTAACTAAAATAGCTCTCCGAATCGCTAAGCTGAAGTGGCAGTTTGCGGGGCACATTGCGCGTAGAACCGATGGCCGTTGGGGCGGGAAGGTTCTCGAGTGGTGGCCACGTACCGGAATACGCAGCGTGTTTAGGCCCCCCACAAGGTGGACTGATGACCTGGTGAAGGTCGCAGGAATCCGCTGGATGCGGGTGGCGCAGGACCGGTCATCGTGGCAATCTTTGGGGGAGGCCTATGTTCAGCAGTGGACGTCTTTCGGCTGATATGATGATGATGATGATCCAACTATCCATATCCATAGTATCGCCAGTTTTTGTTTACTCGTAGAAAATGAGAATCTTTATGTAGATTACTTATTAAATAATATACTTAAAGGTGGGCGAAGTCGCGGGTAAAAGCTAGTTAAGTACATAAGAAGTCAGACGACTCAGATGTTTTAAAACACACCCAAGACCATTTCAATTTTTGTAACCTCTTGAACATTGACTTATCTCTATTGGTTTCCCATAAAATTTTATGCGAAATTGACTCTCAATAATTCATAAAACAATACTGACCTTCCCCTAAAACCACAAAATACAATGAGCATAAACAAAATAGAGGGTAGAACTAGAATTTTACGCCGTAATGTGAGTGGTCTGCGGGGTTATTCCGTTCCTACGTAAACTCGATTCGACGTAGAATCGAATTCGACTGCGGCAAAGTTGGCAAAAAGTAATAATTATGATTACTCCTTCTAATTACTTTTGTATGTGTACTTTGTAATACGAGTATATATTACAAAGTACACATACAAATGTAATTTACAAAAGTAATCATATTACTTTTTGCCCAACTCTGGACTGCGGTATTATTTTTTTATTGGACATAATTTTTGACCATAATGGCCGTTCCAAAATGTATCTAATGGCGACGGTACTGTGCTTCCGTGTTTAAATTGTAGGTGCTGTGACGAATTGTATGTTATTTTATTGAAATACATGGGTACCTACTGTTATTATGACGCCATGATCGTACCTATCAGTACTGGAGGCCTAGCTAAATTGCCATTCTACAACCATATACGATAAGCGATAAGTCATGTCACCATAATACATAATGCATAGAAATAGTCACGTGACTTTTGGTTCGAATTCATCATTCTCATACATTTTGTTACTTATCGCTTATCGTATACGATTGCAGAATGGCATTTTGGATAGCTGTATATTAATGATGGCCTCATTTCTATCGTTTCTCATTGGTTTTCGTTTTATCAACTATGTGTGACAAACGGTAAAAGCGAGACAGTCATATGCCGCTTGATATGTATCAAAAATATCTTAGACTACCCCCCTTATTCATAAACATTTGTTCACTTAACAAGCCGCTAATAATTATTTGTCCCTTTTGCTCTTATGGACACATTGTTAAGACCGAAAGGGACAAACAATTATTAGCAGCTTGTTAAGTTAACAAACGTTTATGAATAAGGGGGTACAACTTTTCGACTTTACAGAGTAGAATAATGGTCCAATCAAGCATAAATATGTATATATTATATATACAATTTTAGACCTAACGCTTCAGACATAAGCAAGATTATTTTTGCTGAGTACCTACGTAATTCAGACTCACGAAGTCGACATCGAACGAATAAGTCGATAATCGACAAACGGGACTCGTAATAGGGGTTGGGCAGTGCATCCATATTTAATTGGCGCTGTATTTTACGGCCCTCTACAGTTGAGGGTTTTTTTTCAAATACCCGATATATTGGAGTATTGTCGACATTCGACCCGGTGGGAAACTCGGGGTAGTATTTTATTGGTGTTTTTTGTAGAGAAAACTTTAGTGCTTTTTGTGGTTTATGATATTTATTTGTTTTAGTCTCAAGGGGTAACCAATATCAAAATTCGTGAAAATACGTCTGTTTGGGTCCATTTCTTGAATGGACTTCTTAAAATATACTGAATTATGTACGCTATTTACTCGGTATAATACCAAAAAAGTCTGTTTTGGTATTTTCAGGGCTAAGGTAGGGTGTTATTGTATTTATTTTACTTTATTTTTTGTTCTAAAATACTTACTAAACTTAAGTACATATAAAGCGTGTTTTATTTCAATTTGTACATACCATTATCGAACGTAAACGATGAGTAATTTTTATTTGGATAATCTCTTATTTATTTGGTATTTAAAATGACATTGTTGACATTCATATTTAATATAACCGGGACATATGTTTCTTATAAATTATGAAATTTATTTCAATTATTTCAATTTTACTTAACTTAAAATTGTAATTATATTTTACTAATAAATGAGTATAAGTATCTATGAGTACCCAACCTTCAAACTCTCTACCAACATTGTAATAAAATAACTATCTGTAGATCTATCGCCGAAAAAAGCGAAATATTGATACACCATAAACCGAAGTAAGATCGCTATAAAGACATACCAGCGGAATAATCGAAGCGAGTGCCTTTGTACGTAGTTTATGGAGCCCGTAATATTTTATTGCAGGGTTGCTTTCTTTCAAAAATACGCGAAGCCTCTGCGGAGAAAAATGGTTGAGCAATGAGCAGTTTTTTCATTTTTACTAAAAACCATACAACTATAGTCCATACTACCTACAACTATGGTCCACAAGTTCAACTCGTAATTAAACATCAATGGAAATCTTTTATTTTGGTATTATCTAAGTTTTTTAATCATTAATGAGTGTAACAACTGCGGCAATAATATAAGGAATACACTAAATCGAAGATATTTGACTTGGTTTTGGACCATAGTTGGGAGCTTTTGGACTATAGTTGGGTAGTTTTATGGCATGTTATGTTATGTTTTGGACAGTCGACGTCAAAGATATAATTACGGGTTAGGTGCCAAAAATATATTTACACGACCTTAATGTCAAGGCAATAAAGTCGTATAAATATATGTTTGGCACCTACACCGTAACGATATCTTTGACGTCGACTGTACTACAGTATTAGGCACGTTTGATGTCGAGTTGAGTGGAGCCGGAAAAAATGGCCAGAATACAACAACTCAGGCGCGGATCTAGGACTTCGTTGAGAGGGGGGCACTGACCTATGATATCATCATCAGCCTATGATAGTCCACTGCTGGACGTAGGCCTCTCCTATTAACTATGCGTATAGACGCATTAGGAGGTAAATGCCCATAATCGCCACGCTGGGCAAACGGATTGGCGATCGCAGTAATGTGTCCACTATGATGACGCTGCTGCCCATTAACAATCTTTTAATAAATAATGGTAAGTGACACTTCAATCCCTTAGTCGACTCTTACGACACCCGCAGGAGGAGTTGGGGTGGTGACAAATGTATTCTTACTGCCGTCATCACACGGCTAGACCTATGATATGCTAGTATTTTATACTTAAAACAGTACCTAGCCATACATAAGTTCAGTGTCAGAGGGGAGAGTCAATAAAAAGGATCGGATACTGCTTTTTCTCCGTACAAAAGAAAAGAACGGTTCTAATTTCGTTTTTTTTTTTCGTTTTTCAGTATATAAATTCTTTGTTAATGAAGTAATGCAAAAATACAATGTTGTTATTGACATATTGAGTAGGTACAACATAAAGAGTGTAAAATGAGCTATTTCAAGGTTTTAAAAAAAAAACAAATTGGAGCCACTTGGGAACCTTGTCAAAGTGATGCCATGCATCAAATTGCAAGAAATTTCTTACTACTTGTCATTATGACAATGTTCTAGAGGTTCCAATTGGTAGAGTAGAGTATACAAGTAACGTGGAGTAATTTTCCAAATATTTTTGTCATATATATGTACTTAGGAATTTTTCATATTTACAATCATCAGAGCCCAATACAAAACAGACTGTCCTCATCTCATAAATTACCTATAATCCCTTGAAACTAGAAATTGTCACTTTAAAATACGAGTATTAACTCGTATTACGACACCCCAAACTCAATCGATATAAAAATTACGATTCATACATTAATGCTTCTAACGACTACCTTCGATTGAACCTAGTGTCATACCGCGCAATGGATACGAGCATTAAAGAAGAGTGGTATTTTAAATTTCTTGTTCGTCTTGTGGTACAGGGTTGAACAAAAGTGCACCAGTACTAATCCTTGCATTGTTAACAGAAACCAATTTAAGATTCCATAGCAATGTCAGTAGGGGCGTGATTGATCGTGTTGTGAACGAAAAGTGCATGCGATTTTGACCCTTACAGGTTAAAATGGGAATTTTAGTACTTACTGTATAAAGTTCTGTAATAGTTTTGATGTAGATATGTTTCATTGGTCAACGAAACGTGACTTCGAAATATTTATGTTATGGATATCATGTATAAACACGAAGAATTTGCGTATTTTCTTGTAGTATACCTATTAATTTAATACCTAGGTACCTAAAAAAAATGTATGTAAAGGATAAGCGATAAGTCACGTGACCACAATAATGTATAGAAATGGTGACGTGACTCTTCGTCTGAATCTGTCATTCACATACATTTATTACTTATCGCTTATCGTATACGATTGCAGCACGACATCTTGGCTAGGCCGCTCTTACAATATTCGAATTGCATAATTTACGCATCTTTTTTGGTCATTTGCAACACTGATGACCATAGATAATGCACCATATGGTCATCACTCATCAGTGTTGCCAATGACCAAAAAAAAAATGTGTTGTTCAGATTTTTTTAAGGAAATCGATAGTGTATGTGGGTCAAAATTATTTTCGTTGTCTTGTTTCATATCACTCTGTCACGCTTTTAGTTGCTGTTTCGACTCAGTATTATTAAAAAACTCCGGTGCACTTGTATTTTTTTTACTCTGGATTTTAATCAACACATCAGAAATTGAAAACAAAACATCATCTCATACAAAAACCAGCACTGTGTCACGTTTTTTAGGGACACAAAATAAGATAACGAAAAGAGTTTTGACCCATGTTTCATAACGCGTCCTTTACATTGCGTATCCTCCTACCAGGGATCGGAACCGTTCTTCATTAACCATTTGATATTGTTCTTTAACCGTTATAAATTCCGTTCGTATTAGTAACGGTTAAATACGGTAACGGTTTTGTAAATGAACACAATATTTCTGGTTCACAATATTCAAGATGAACGGAAAAATTTCGTTCTTTCACATAACGGTTTTGACAAGAACATTATATGATTTATATGAAAGAACAAAACTTTTCTGGTTACCGTTACTACAGATGAACGAAAAATAAAGTTCCGTGAACCATTATTAAACTGTTCGCGATGACGTAAACATGCCGCCAGTCGCTCTCTCTTTTCCACACGAATATAGTTCGTATTTTTATTTCATTTGATTAGCCATTTAGGTTTGACGTTTGATATTGGCCGCATGATGAAAAAGGTTTAAATTGAATTAAGTGAAAGGATGCAATATGTGCTAGCAATTCTGACGCCTCCTAGCGCCGTCGACGGGAACTTGCCTGGAAATTGGTTACCTGACAACGAGTTGTTGACTGAGATGTCAATGTTTTTTCCGACATAATGTCCATATTTAATTATCATTTAAGTTTTGAGTATTAAGTTAAGCTGATGTCTAATGATATACGTAACTATGTTTATAATGGTAAGTTTGTGAACTTTCTGATTAGTAGATATTTCTTTCTATGTTAATTTTAGAGTTTAATGAGAAGGAGGTAAGACGGAGGAGTAAGACGCCCGATGTTGGTCTACTACCGGCACCTGGCTTGTAATATGGGTTCGGCTCCTTGGTAATTAAATATATATACTTACTATAATAACCTGCATCATACTCCTATTACCTACGTAGTTATGGGTGCATCCCACTCGTCTGGAATAGTCAACATAGTGATAGGTACGATACGTGAATTGCTCAAGGAGACAGTTGCAGTTCCTATTATTTCCCTTAATGGAACCTTAATGCTTGGAGTCGCGTTCTATTGGCGTCAGGTGAGCTTAGCACTACTAGCAATATGATGTTGCTGGCTACATAACATTCCGCTGGACGCAAAATGACTTTGTCCCACAATTATGTATTTTGTTTTGTTATGAAATCATTATATCGTAACTGTGGAATGTCTTCTCAAAAGGGCTTATTTCCACTTTGTCAATAGAGATAATTTATCTTATGGAAACATAGAAAAAATAACCCTTATTGCAAGAGTGGAAATAAGCCCTTTTGAAAATACACTCCTCTACTACTTGTGCCTCGTGTACTTCTTAACCCTTTGCAAGCCGATCACGAACCTAAAGCTGAGTTTACACTTGCAAGTTATTGCCGCAAGTTTACAAAGCTTAAATGTAACTTTATAAAACGCGACCCAGGTCTAACCTCGGCTTAGCTCGTTACTTTCGCAGTTGTGAGCTTGAACTCTATTGACATCATAGTAAAGTTCAAATTTAAACGAACATTTCTTTTGCGAATGAAAGTATATTTTCTGTTTATCTGTCCATCCGTCTGTCTGTATGTCTGTTTGTTTCACTAATAATAATAATAATAATAATAATAAAATTTTAATTCAGAATAGATCCATATGTGTTAGTTAACATTCCCTTAAACCTATGTTAGTCTAACCTATATTATATTATATTATAAACTAAACCTCTGGACGCCATATGTACCGTGTCCCAATGTCTCCAAAAGGCGCCAGCAGGGGACTCTGATACTAGACGCAGAAGGCTGTTGGGGCTGTCACGCACGCGACGCATCAGGGAGGCAGTTCTTTTTCGAATTATTGCACCGAGACAATCGGTACTCGCCTCCGCGAACATACCTGACGCGCTGCAAAACCGTGGCAGACCCAACAACATTCTGAAACCATTATTATATTGGATACGCAAGGCATTGAAGGTCTTTCTGGTATAATTGGCCCATAGGCTGCAGGTGTAAAAGGACTGACAAAACGCTTTAAAAAGCGTTAATTTGACACTCCCATTACACCGTGCGAACCTACGCGCCAACATATTACACCGTACCGCCAATGCCCTGCGCTCCCTCTCCATATCAAGATCATCCTGAAGAGTATCGGTCACCCAGTGTCCAAGATACTTAAAACGGTTAACTCGTTTAAGTGGGACACCACACAAGCTGACAGGTGGTAAAGAGTCGAAAGCATTGTTTCCTGCTTTAAAAACCAATATCTCGCTCTTGCTTGTGTTGTACCTCAAACAGTGGGCGACCGCATACTCTTCACATATCCTCAACAGCTTCACCAGTGCACTGATTGATGGACACAGCAGCACCATATCGTCCGCGTAACTTATATTGTTCACCGTGGTACCATTGATCGAACATCCGACATTAGTGCTACTGAGTCTACCAATCAGCTCATCCATGTACAGATTAAATAAGCGCGGCGAGGATAAACCCCCCTGCCTCACCCCGCACCCCAACCTGTACACGTCCGAGTGCACCCCTGCCCATCTCACCCTATTGGTTTGGTGACCATACCAATATCTAAAAATATCAATCACCTCCCTCGGCGTGCTCGCCGACTCGGCGTCGTCACTGCCTGTCTGATTATCTGTCCGTCCGTCTATCCGGTCGTTTGTTTCCGCAAAGAAACATGTTTCGACCAGATACTCGTAGTATTCGAAATGATTGCTTTTACAATTATTCTGGGTGTATTTCTTAGGGTTCTGTAGTAAATTAGAAACTCTTACAGATTCGCCATGTCCATCCACCTGTCTGTCTGTATGGCTGTCTGTATGTTTGTCTGTCTGTCAGTCTGTTTGTCTGTCTGTCTGCATGTCTGTCTGTCCGTCCGTTTGATTCCTCAAAATTATTGCTTTCTCAATTATTCTGGGTGTAAGTACTTTTTAGGATTCTGTAGTAAATTAGGAACCCTTGCATTTTGGCTCCCTCTGTCTGTCTGTATGTCTGTCTGTCTGTTTGTAAGTCTGTCTGTCTGACGGTCTGTCCGTCTGTCTGTCTGTTCATCTGTCCATCTTTCTGTCTATCTGTCTGTGTGTCTGTGTGTCTGTCTGTCTGTCTGTGTGTCTGTATGTCTGTTTGTCTGTTCATCTGTCCATCCGTCTCTTTGTCTGTCGGTCTGTATGTCTGTCCGTCCGTCTGTCCAACCGTTTATTTCTACAAATAAACATATTTCGACCGGATATTATTTAAAATGGTTGCCTTTTCAATTATTCTGGCTGTAAGTACTTTTAAGGGTTCTGTAGTAAATTAGGAACCCTTACATTTTCGCCATGTCCGTCTGTCTGTCTGTATGTCTGTCTGTCTGTCTGTTCATCTGTCCATCCGTTGTCTGTCTGTTTGTCTGTCGGTCCGTCTGTCTGTCCGTCCGTCTGTCTGCCCGTTTATATCTGCAAAGAAACATATTTCGACCAGATTACTTGAAATGTCTGTCTGTCTGACGGTCTGTCCGTCTGTCTGTCTGTTCATCTGTCAATCTTTCCGTCTGTCTGTCTGTCTGTCTGACGGTCTGTCCGTCTGTCTGTTTGTTCATCTGTCGATCTTTCTGTCTATCTGTCCGTGTGTCTGTCTGTCTGTCTGTCTGTCTGTCCGGCGGTCTGTCCGTCTGTCTGTCTGTTCATCTGTCGGGCTTTCCATCTGTTTGTCTGTCTGACGGTCTGTCCGTCTGTCTGTCTGTTCATCTGTCGATCTTTCCGTCTGTCTGCCTGACGGTCTGTCTGTTTGTCTGTCTGTTCATCTGTCGATCTTTCCGTCTGTCTGTCTGTTTGTCTGTCTGTTCATCTGTCGGTCTTTCTGTCTATATGTCTGTGTGTGTGTCTGTCTGTCTGTCTGTGTGTCTGTATGTCTGTCTGTCTGTTCATCTGTCCATCCGTCTGTTTGTTTGTCTGTCGGTCTGTATGTCTGTCCGTCCGTGTGTCCAACCTTTTATTTCTGCAAAAAAACATATTTCGACCGGATATTATTTAAAATGGTTGCCTTTTCAATTATTCTGGCTGTAAGTACTTTTTAGGGTTCTGTAGTAAATTAGGAACCCTTACATTTTCGCCATGTCCGTCTGTCTGTCTGTATGTCTGTCTGTCTGTCTGTTCATCTGTCCATCCGTCTGTTTGTTTGTCTGTCGGTCTGTATGTCTGTCCGTCCGTGTGTCCAACCGTTTATTTCTGCAAAGAAACATATTTCGACCGGATATTATTTAAAATGGTTGCCTTTTCAATTATTCTGGCTGTAAGTACTTTTTAGGGTTCTGTAGTAAATTAGGAACCCTTACGTTTTCGCCATGTCCGTCTGTCTGTCTGTCTGTCGGTCCGTCTGTCTGTCCGTCCATCTGTCTGCCCGTTTATATCTGCAAAGAAACATATTTCGACCGGATATTACTTGAAATGTCTGTCTGTCTGACGGTCTGTCCGTCTGTCTGTATGTCTGACGATCTGTCCGTCCGTCTGTCTGTTCATCTGTCGATCTTTCTGTCTATCTGTCTGTGTGTCTGTCTGTCTGTCTGTCTGTCTGTCTGACGGTCTGTCCGTCTGTCTGTCTGTTCATCTGTCGGGCTTTCCATCTGTCTGTCTGTCTGTTTGTCTGTCTGACGGTCTGTATGTCTGTCCGTCCGTGTGTCCAACCGTTTATTTCTGCAAAAAAACATATTTCGACCGGATATTATTTAAAATGGTTGCCTTTTCAATTATTCTGGCTGCAAGTACTTTTTAGGGTTCTGTAGTAAATTAGGAACCCTTACATTTTCGCCATGTACGTCTGTCTGTCTGTATGTCTGTCTGTCTGTTTATCTGTCCATCCGTTGTCTGTATGTTTGTTTGCCCGTTTATTTCTGCAAAGAAACATATTTCGACCGGATATTACTTGAAATGATTGCCTTTTTAATTATTCTGGGTGTAAGTACTTTTACAGTCTGTCTGTTCGTCCGTCCGTCTGACTGTCTATCTATCTGTTGGTTAATCCTTCTTTCCGTCCATCTATCCTTGGATCCGTCTAGACATAGAAATAATTCTTAATAATCACAAAAAAAAAAACAATGTCCAGTAACAAGAAATAAAAATAAATTACGCGTTATTTCCGCAATTGTGATTAAGAACTCTGTTAGCAACATTTCAGAATTCAAATTTAAACGAGCTTTTTTGTTACTGGCTGTGAAAGCGTTAACACTTTTTCGTTAAAAAAAACTAGTTATGATCGGGCAAAGTTAAAATAAAAAAAAACCGGCCAAGTGCGAGTCGGACTCGCGCGCAAAGGGTTCCGTACCATTATCAATTTATTATTTGAAAAATACAGTTAAATCAACCTACCTCAAAAACTATACGAGATAATTTTATCAAACTAAAAATCGTTGATAGAGTTTATTAATGTGCATAACATATATTTTTTTCAGAATTTTATATCGCGTAGTTTAAAAAATAGAGGGGGGGGACACATTTTTCAGACTTTGAGACCTGATATCTCGAAAACGATTTGCTTAAATAAAAATGTGATGTATAAACCTACTATATCATTTTCAAAGACCTTTCTATTAATACCCCACACGCTTATGTACAACAAAAAAAAAATTCTATCCCTCAGTTACATGTATGGAGGGCCCCCACCCCAATGGTTTTTTTTACAATTTAGTAACACATTCCTGTAGCGGTTCATACAACACATATCCTTACCAAATTTCGTTACTGTAGCATTTATAGTTTCCGAGTAAATTGGCTGTGACAGACGGACAGACGGACAGACGGACAGACGGACATGACGAATCTATAAGGGTTCCGTTTTTGCCATTTTGGCTACGGAACCCTAAAAATAAAAAACCCTTATAATTTCGCCATGTCCGTTTGTCTGTCCGTTAGTCCGTCTGTCTATCTGTCAGCATACTCTTCTTCTTAGATGAGTGACCATTTACAATTTGTTGTAGGTATACATATTAGTTAAGCCGACAAACTCCA
Source organism: Thaumatotibia leucotreta (assembly GCA_025490895.1). Classification (NCBI taxonomy): domain Eukaryota; kingdom Metazoa; phylum Arthropoda; class Insecta; order Lepidoptera; family Tortricidae; genus Thaumatotibia; species Thaumatotibia leucotreta. The sequence continues at coordinate 133,217 of JALPQI010030769.1, read as the reverse complement.
ATAATAAATATCCAAAAAAAAAACTATTGGAGTTCCTCCTCTACATGTGAATACAATGTGGGGTATCCGTGAATAGGTATTTCAAAAAGAGTAAAGGTATATTCCAAATTCACTATTTCGAAAAATATGAAAAATATCTTACATATTTGGCTTAAGGAATGCTGATAGATAATACTTACTATCCTGAACATAATTGGTCTAGCCAGTTTCGACCAACTACGGAACGCTATACTGAGCATGGATATACATGCACTTGGCCGGTTTTTTTCCTCATGCGCTATTTTTAGGATTTCGTAGTAAACAAAAAACCCTTATAGTTTAGCCATGTCCGTCTGTCTGTCCGCAGCATAGCTCAGTGGCCGTTAGTACTAGAATTTGGTACAGGTATACATATTAATTATGCTAACAAAGTGGTAGAATAAAAACTTTGGTGGGCTGTGGGTTTAAAAATAAAACCATTTCGAACGTAATCGGCCCAGCCGTTTTCGAATAACTACGGAACCCTATACTGAGCATGGCCCGACATTTTTTTTTTTATACCACGTCGGTGGCAAACAAGCATACGCCCGCCGACATGGTCTTGGCCGGTTGTTTGATATTGTATTCTCGCCATTTTCCGCAACTCAACATCTAACGTGCCTATTTTGCGTGATCCCAACGCTGGCCAAATATTTTGCTGCCGCAATATTATAATTAGGCTTAGGACTTTTCATAGCATATCGTGGTTCTAAAATCCATGGAGCCGCTATGTGTAAAATTTTCGAAGTCAAAGTATACTGTAATATTAAATATAATGATTTATATCTACTGTCACATCGTTATGAATTAATTTTGATCGAACGTAATTATTTTTAAAAATCGAACTTGATTTCATAAAAAGTGCATACGAAATTAGTTATATCAGAAACCATAAAAAAACTAGACAATTAGGTTCAAGACAAACTAGAAAAAGTCTTAGATCGGTCTTAGATGATAAATGGCGAAAGTATCATGTTGTTTTTCTCGAAAGTTTCGAATCTTTCGTATAAATTACATGTAACTTCCAAACAAAAAACAAAACTGACGTTGGTCGACTTATACGACTTAAGGTACACCCGGCTAAGATCGGATGACCGAAATAACTACTGAAATAGTAGTATTTTTTCCTCACTTGCTATATTATGCATGACACCATTTCACCCCGCCCCTCTCGCTCTCGCTCAGCCGCATCAGTCCTGAGCTACGAACGTTTAAAAAAAAAGTTAGTTTTTCGAGAATTTTTGGAGATTTCATCTTTAACAGGAAGCTATGCACCTTTTACTCCTTACTTTAGAGTTGAAATGAGATACTAGTCCGATCATAAGCCAAGAAGGTTTTTCGATTGGGTGTCTTGGAAAAAAAATAGTGCAAGTTTGACTTTACGTTTACTCCTAAGCTATTCCTTGAGTGGCATTAAGTAAATTTATATTGAAAGCTTGATTTTTTTTTATCACGTACATTACACATCTGCAGGTAAAAGTTAGTGAGAAGAAATTTATGATTTTTTTTGTGACATCCTTTCAACTCACCAAAAAATAGTCCGGTCCTTAATCTTAGTCTTATCTTTAAGTTCTTTTGTGTGTCAAAAATAAACGTCGTTAATGTCGTGTTCTTGAGGTATCGTGGTATTTCTTTATTATGGTACCTACGTTATGTCATAGAAATCAGGGTTCTGATTAGGTATGAAAATAACACGAAAGAACAAAAATACAGTATCATCTTTCGTTACAGAGCTAGAGGTATGATTTAACCTTTCGCATCTTTCAGTGTTTTACGAGTAAAATACTTTTTTTTTCGCATTATTTTATTGAGTTATGATACTCCGAATGTATTGGCTCTCGTACAAACACGTGACTTTTCATTTTGCTCAGACTAAATCTCAATATCAGTTAACAAGAAACAGTTTGAAACAGTTTAAATTATTAATTATGATAAAATACTTATAAATTGGAATCATTAATCTATGCTCTATGTGATGTCAACGTGAAGTGAAGTCTATTATTTACTTCAAAGGTAACGTCAGTTTTGTTTCTTGTTCGGAAGTTACATGTAATTTATACGAAAGATTCGAACCTTTCGAGAATAACAACATGATACTTTCGCCATTTTCATCACTATTTCCGATTTAAGACTTTTTCTAGTTTGTTTTGAACACTAATAGTCTAATTTTTTTATGGTTTCTGATATAGGTAACTAATTTCGTATGCACTTTTTATGAAATCAAGTTCGTTTTTTAAAATTAATTACGTTCGAATAAAATTAATTCAGTAACGATGTGACAGTAGGTATAAATCATTATACATATTTAATATTACAATATACTTTGACTTCGCAAATTTTACACATAGCGGCTCCAAGGATTTTAGAACCACGATATGCTATGAAAAGTCCTAAGCCTACGTATCACTTATATAATGGTGTTTCATACTTAATCGCTCAAATCAAACTAATGAGGTGCCGTGTTCCACAGCCTTAGATACCATGGACCCTTTGATATTAAGACACCTGAATGGATGCCTTGGTATACCAGCATAGAAGAAAGTGGAAGATGCCATGCCAGAGGACCTAACCCGCGTATGTGCCAGCCATCCTGGAACCCTTTGATATAGCAAGAATCCTTTTCCCTTTGAGATAGCAGTGATGAGTATTTGTTGCGTTGCAACCTCAGTGCGCAAAAGTACTCGTTATCATCAGATCGGCTGCGGTCATATACTCATATGCTGACTCCAGCGGCAGCGGTGAAACGCTGGAATGTGGAAGACCAAGCTAACCACGAATAAATAAATATTAATATATATAGTCTTTTTCCTTTTTTAGTTTTAGTAGGTACACACGCCAACCCAGTTAACTCTATCAAAGATTTCGATTCTGGACCGTGTACGTGTTTCACTTAGTCGATTTGACCAAACTTTGATTCGAAATATAACGCTTATTTTCGAATAGTCATGTCAAATCTCCATAGTACTTTAGCACTACATACAGGGTGTTTTTTATATCATTAGCCATATTACAATATGTGTTGGGTAAAGGCGTAAAAAAATATTTGGTAAAACAAAAATAATCCATTTTTCATTATCCTTTTTGTTATAGATTTTTTTTTAAATCCCATTATCTAACGAATGTTTGGTCACTATGATCACTTGCGTACTGCCCCACCTAGTATGCGCTCATAACTGCCAAATCAGATTGGAAAGGGTGTTTGAGTTTGCAACTTTAATTAACCCGCATAAGGTAACTAATTCAATACGTAACAAGTTTCCCACGCGTGGTGGGGAATGGAGGTGGAGCTTAACTTGCAGGTAAAACCCACGAGACAGCATTATCAGTCTATAGCATACAGTACTAATAATGAGGGTATTTTGAGTTGCGCGCCGATCTGAGAGTAGTTTGACTCGAGCGTGTTCACGCAAGCGCACTCCTTCTTTGTTTATAGAGTGCTGTACAAAGGGCACATGGCATCTTGCGATTAGCCGAGCCAGCATAATTTGACCTCAAGAACGGAGTAACTTAAATGTTCCGTCATACAAACGCGTACTGGTTTACCTCAGATATTGATTCTAATGCACTCTCTAAGCAAATTGAATTGTTGATGACAACGAGCAGGTACAGGTAGGTATGCGCTTGGGCAGTTTTAATCAAATAACAATCGTGTGTGCATGTAGTTAGGACATTTTATTCATTGTTTAGTGCCGATGGTGGGGTGAGTGACGTCGGCTGATCGGTGCTTGTGATGAACTCCTGATTGGCTAAGACTTGACTACTCAAACCTGCTACCCTTTTGTCTGCCATCGAATCGCACGGATTGAAACAAACTTGCCTAGCGACCACAAATTATGTTTTTGCCGGATAAAAAACGTGAAAAAAAACTAAAAAAAAGTGTCACTTTTTTTTCAAAAATGTTGTGTACTGGTGATCGCGAATGACATATCCAAATTTGGCTAACGACATAACTAACACCCTGTATATATCTGAGAGAAAGCGTTATTCTTCGAATAAAAGTTTGGTGAAACGCAGCCTTAGTTTTATTTTCAGTGACGTCTCAATTGTTTTTTCTTAAAATCTTGAATTGGTCCCGATCTGTCTTTGTCACCCATTCTTGATTCGTCATTTCAACTGGGGTCAACTATATCAACTTTGGTAATTTGTTGTATTGTCTATTTCATATTGCTCATTTAAGCCTTCGTCAACATCTTCTTTGGGTGTGATGCTCTAACTACTATCTTGCTATACTATATGCTAACTATAAAAAATTAGGGGATCATCCATTAATTACGTCACACCAATTTTATGATTTTTTGACCCCTCCCTCCCCCTTTGTTACACTTCGTCACAATTAACTACACCCTCCCCCCTTAGTGTGACGTCACATGTAGATTTTTAGTTTAAGGTAAAAATTACAACATCACTTTTTAAGTAACTTTTTATTAGGATTGCTTAAAATTATTCGTAAAATGAACGTACGAGAAAATTTATTTATTCTTCCTCCGACCAAATATTTTCGATTTTCTATTCTTTTATGTTCATGTATTCATGTATGTGAGGATTGTGACGTCACAAACATAGAACTCCTCCCTCCCCCCCCGTCACGATATGTCACATTTTGTGGACCCCCTCCCTCCCCCTTGAGGTGTGACGTAATTAATGGATGATCCCTTAGTGACACAATCAGAACGGCATCAATGTAAGAACTTGACATACGACGACTGAGAGTATAGTTCGTGAAATATAAATTGGTAACTTTCTACCTACATTATAGTAAAAATAAACGTTCAATTTATTTTTCTCGAACTATACTGTACGCTTAGCACATGATTGCTATGTCAGTATGTTATCGCTACATGTATAGATTTTCTATCTTTTACCAACAATATGAATAAAAGAGAGATGGATAATCTATCTCGCGGCGACATATTGTCGCACTGAATCATAACACTAACCTTTTCAATGCCACGGCAAAAACAGCAGCTGTCACTCCATCCACGCCACCAAAGTGTCACAAAGGATTTTGTCAAAAACTATAAGCAAGTGCGACTAGGTCTCTATTGATCTGTGACTTGTATATCGGTCTTTGGCGTTGAAACAGTGTAACCAACATAACCGTTATCGCCGTCCACAAGGTTTCAATTAGATTGGACAATGACTGATATATTGGTAGGTACTGATTAACAAGAGAGTTTCAACGCCAAAGACTATTTGTAAGTCACAATCCACAAAATAATATGTAACTATACACGTGCGTAAAGTTCAAATTTAGCTTTTATAGTTTTACGTGGCGTTGAAAAGGTTGAAGCAAGTCACCAGTCTCACGACTCACAGTCAGCTATTTGGAATATAGTTGATTTTTGTGGTAAAACATGTTAGTTTATTGGTGTCTGCAAATGACATTGCATTTATTCGTAACTCTTACACGCATCCAGTCCAATTGCCTTATTAATAAAACATCAAGACACATTAGTTAACTGTGTTGGCGATGAAATGATTATATTTAGCTATTTTTGTAACGAACAGGTTGTGTAGCCAATATGCCAATCGCTAACATTCAGTCGCGAACGAAACTCAACTGTCTTCGTCACACCAATAAGAAAGAGTGACAGAGAGAAAACTACGATACACTACCTGCTCAGCGTAGCGTAGCGATTGTCACGATAGCTAACATAGCTACGGACTCAGATCTATCGACCTCTTTTGAAAAGCAAGTTCAGTTTCTCAAAAGAGGTTGGTGACAGATTGCAAACTCTGTTGCCAAACTTAAAGAAATCTGCATTAACAAGCAACTCGCAGCTACGCGTCTTTTTTCAATTGTATAGATTAAGAAGAGAAGTGTGGCGGCAAGTTGATGTTAAACACAAGATATGCTAGCCTTGCTATAGGAATTAACGTGACTGTAATCATAACATTACCTCCTGATAACAGTAGGTAAGGACATTTTTTCGCCGCCAATGAGTTGATATAACTGATAAAATATATGTTCGTTTAACACTACGAAGCTGATACTTACTTTGTTGAGTTAGTTGTTTACATGCAATTTGTTGCTTGGCGTGTGTTGCTCGCTTTTATTTTTTGACGTGGCGGTGAAAAGGTGAACGAAAAGGTGCCACTTTGTCACTTAAATTGATGGCTTTTCCTTTTGACATAGGATTTAAAACAAATTGGCAGATTGTAGTGTATTGCGTCCTTTTTCCTTAACTACGTTCGGTAATGCGTTTAAATTTGGAACAGATTTTAAAATTCTAGTGGGCCTCTATTCCAGTATCCATAAATATTAAAATAGTAAACGACACGAAACGTCATTTCAATACGTTTTCCTTATACAAGCCATACGACATTCAATCTCGATTAATCGGAGAATAGGCACCACATGTGATTGTCTATTTGTTCAAATCAATTTTGACAGGAAAACCACTATTATTCCGTTCCCAAGAACACTAAACATAGCGTTCGCGGCCAAAAACGTTTGAAAGAACATTAACCGTAACGGAAACTTTATAAGAAGAACATGACATGACAGTTCATCTCTTACAACAGAATTAGGAAAACCGTTATTATTCCGTTCGTTGAGAACAGAATCGGCCATTAAGCGTTCCGTCAAAGAACATTAAGAAGTATCGGTTAATGAGAACAAAAACTTTATGATTATGGTTTGGGGTTGACGGATGGTAACGGTTTGAAAATAATAACGGTTTCCGATCCCTGCCTCCTACAATATGACAGCTATGCTATTCTCTTATTAACACATTCGACGGTGCGTTCGTCAACGAGCTCGACTACGAGACAGCCTTCACTTCGACGTAGAGCGCAGCGCTGCGAAAAACGGTATTCACTAACGTAGAACAGCTCGTCGTCGAACTGTAGGCGGTAACTCTCGACGCAGTGTAGTTCCAGCTCACGCCGCAGTCGTCGCCGAGCGCTAGTGTCGTTTAAAGTGCATTAGTGAATACCATTTCTAGACTCGACGCTGCCGCAGCGCTGGCACAGCGCTGTTAGCAAGGCGGTTTCCTTAGTGAATAACACTGCAGTAGTGTCCGTTTCATAACGCGTCCTTTTCATTGCTCCTACTTTCTGACAGAACAGTGAAAAACAAAAATCTCGATTGATTAGTTTCTTCAAACAGTGAACGATATCGCAATATTACCCCATTGTTTTATTGTACTGAGTGAATGGACTGCTCTCATTGATCTCGGACAGAAATACATTCGCGAGAGATTTTCATTCCAAAGTACGATGCTTAAGAAGTGGTAGAGACGAACGCTATCTCGATACCGTTTCATGAAAGAAACCGGTTTTCTGTGTTTTGAAAAACTTTTTTAATTTTATGTATAGTTCCAGTTAATGTAGGAATTAACTTTTGTTTTGAAAACTATAAACAATATTACTTATACAGAAACAATAAACTAAATCTTAAAATAAACTTATGTAAATCACATATCACTGTCGATCGGTAGCGTGCCCAGAAGGCTGGCAGCATTGCCACGTTGAATGGCAATGCTGATCCGCTGTGCTAGATATGAACCAGCCTATTAATTATTAACGCAGATTACAAATTTGTATGTAACTGCTAAAGCCATGGGTGGTTAAAACAAGCGGTTTGTATTGTTTTTATTACTTATTTAAATTAGTTACATCTTTTCAGGATTTCGTTCAGGGACATTGACGTATGATATGATGGAATGTACCTTCTCTATACTAAAGTATATTAATATGTATAATCAATCGTTAAAAAACAGCACAGGGTAGTTCTATGCGATTATTCAGTCGCAACAATCAAGTCATTACCATTCCCAAATTATTGACGAACTGCGTATAAATAGTGGAGTCATTTTCGATTATCTTGTAGCAGACGCATGTTTGTCTGCTATTCTGGCATAATAGTCTCGTTTGCTTTTATAAAACGGTAAATAAAGTGGTGTCAGGTAATGAACAAAAAAAACGCGTAACAAAATCGCATAGAAACACCGACCTAGGCATACCAAGGTCCAGTGTCAGGGGGGGAGCAAGTGCCCCCGTTATCTCAGATGGTAAGCGCACTATGGTATCCTATAGATCAACGTTTTCGCAATACCGTTTAAAAAAACAAAAACGGCTTCTCTCTAGTGAATTTTCTGTCACTTCTACGACATGTCTAAGCAATGGTGTCCTTACCATGTGCTACGGCCACGATATTAACTCGAACTTACTTTCTATCCCGCTTGCTCAAACCAATACGCGAGTACCTACAAGCGGGATGGATAGAAAGTCACATCATCAGCCTACCTCAGTCCACTCTTGGACGTAGGCCTCTCCTATTAACTATGCGTATAGACGCATTATTTATTATTATTTAATTTATAGGCGAGCAGCTATTCAGCTGATGAGCCTATGTCACAGTGTCCAGTATTACATAGTTCAAAGTTTGTAAATTTTTATCACATCACTAGTAACTTCAGTCTAATTCATTGTTTAAAAGCCACTTGTCCAATCTATTTTTAAATACGTTGACCGAAGGAGCAGTATTTAGGATTAGGAGGTAAATTCCCATAATCGCCACTAGGATGGGCTCCAGGTTCTGGTTTTCTATACCATTACAGTACCGGAACCGGGAATTCTCGGTTCTTGCCATACAAATTGAGAACCGAAACACTTCCCTGCCACGCTGGGCAAGCGGATTGATGATTACATGACTGTCTCCACTATGATGACGCTGCTGCCGATCATCAATCTTCGATCAAAGAATGGTCAGTGACACTTCAATCCCTTAGTCGACAGTTAGGAAACCTGCGGGAAGAGTTGGGGTGGTGACAAATGTATTCTTACTGCCGTCACCACACGGTCTAGAAAGTAAATTCGCTTTAATAACGCACCGGCAGCTCATGGCAGGGACCGGAACCGGTATTTTACAAAAACCTCGAAATAGCCCAATTTTTCAAAATGTTTTATTTACTACCGTAAAACTATACAACTATAGTCCACTACTACAACTATGGTCCAGAAGTTTAACTCGTAATTAAGCATCAATGGAAATCTTTTATTTTGGTTTTCTCTAAGTTTTTTAATCATTAATGAGGAGACTTTGTGTGACAACTGCGTCAATAATATAATAATTACACTAAACCGAAGATATTTTACTTTATGGACCATTGTTGGGAGCTTTTGGACTATAGGACCTATACAGCGTGTGTATTTGATACGGGCGAATATTTTAGTGGCCATTACTATCGGACCTAGGGAACCTATTTACATAAATTTATTTTAATATCTAAATTGTACCGACCGAAAGGGAACTGATCGATAAAAACACATCGCGTTTAATTATAAACAGTCGTATGCATTTAATCGCTCAGCTGTACTGATACAATTTTTCTCCGACTAAACAAAATTACATTTGAGACCTAGTATTTCACATGCAACACAACGTTGGCGTGATCTACGAAATACGAATTGCTTTTACCGCCATCTACCAGGAACTTATGTAAACTAGTTTTAATCACTTTCTACATTCCACCCACCAAGGACAATATTGACATGTCCTTTATTTATTATAATAATTATAACCACCCACCATGAAATGGTGTAAATTAATAATGAAATGTAGATATAAGTTATAACTTAAATTGATAAACCTTCTATCACACAACATAACCATCACAAAACATACAACACAGCAAAATCTTAAAGTAACAACAATGTATAAATTTAGTGTATAAAAATGTACTACTCAGTAACAGGTAATATAATAAGCTTTGAAGTAGGTCGTTTTATAAAAGAATTTTTACATTTAATAGTTACTACTCGAGTTAACAAATCTGAACCAGGGTGTTTTTGTGTGATTCTACCGAAAAGCCACTTAGATGGAGGTAAGTCGTCTTCCTTCACCAACACGACGTCTCCAATTTTAGGCTCGGGAATTTTATGTGACCACTTGTAACGATGAAAATAGTGAGTCAAATATTCATTCGACCACCGACGCCAAAAGTTTTGCAACATGTGTTGTGTCAATTGCCATCGCCTCAATGAGGTAATATTCGAACCTTCAAAGTTTCTTTCTGGTACTGTCACTAGGGGTTCTCCAATCAAAAAGTGACCAGGAGTCAAAGGGTTCTGTTCGTTTGGATCGTTATGCATTACTGAAATTGGCCGAGAGTTCAAGCACGCTTCTATTTGGCTCAGTAATGTGGACATTTCCTCGTATGTAAGTGTTGAATCACCGATAACTCTCTTTATGTGGTATTTCGTGGATTTGATCCCAGCTTCCCATAATCCACCGAAATTTGGGCTTTTGGGTGGTATAAAATGCCACGTAGTACCATCTGAAGCCAAACTTTCCGCTACTTCATTAATCATAGTCGATTTCTCAGCATTGAATAAATCCTTTAACTCTTTTGCAGCTCCGACAAAATTTGTGCCATTGTCGCTATGAATTTCTAAACAGCGTCCACGTCTGGATATGAAACGCTTAAATGCTTCAAGAAATCCACGAGATGTCAACTCACTCACCACTTCTAGGTGTATGGCTTTTGTCACCATACATATAAACAAACACACGTACCCCTTGTACGAGCGGTGTCCTCGACCCTTTGATGTTCGTAGGTTAATGGGTCCTGCATAGTCAACTCCACTGCGAATAAATGCTCTATCTGGAGTGACTCTTGCTGAAGGTAACCTTCCCATCATTTGAGTCTGAATCTTAGCCTTATAACGAATACAAGGAACACATTTTCGAATATGTTGTTTGACTAAATCCTTTGCCCTTATAATCCAATAAGCTGATCTCAAATAATTCAGCATGGCTCGCTGTTCACCATGCAGAGTCCGCTTATGAACATCGGCAACAATCAGTTTTGTTATATGTGAATCATACGGTAGGATCAGAGGATGTTTCACATCTTCCGTTTCTGAAGAATTCTCTAACCGACCACCAACTCGCAAAAGATCATTTTCTATAAAAGGTGTTAGAGAACGAATTTTTGAAGTTTTTGATGTAATATATCCGTCTTTTTTATTTCCGAAATTTCAGTTTTGAATTCTTCATTCTGGCATATTTTTACACAGTTTTTTAACGCTTCATCTAACTCCCATTTTTGAAGATATTTAGTGTGATCTCGTTTTTTACTCAAATCCCGTTTATTTAGAAAACGTCTACAATAAGCAATGACACGAATAAGCTTGCTTAATGACGAATACTTATTCCAAAAAGGTTCTTCAACAACTCCTAAATGAACTTTAAGAGATGTTTCTAGTTGAGTCTCATTATTTTTTGGTTTCGTATAATTAATAACATTATTGTATAAAAACTTCGGACCAGCTTTCCACAATTCATGATCATTCAACTCTTCAGGCCGAATTCCACGTGACGCACAATCTGCTGGATTCTCTTTGGTTGATACGTGCGCCCACTGTGAAGAATCCATAGTTGTGAATATTTCAGATACTCTGTTGGCCACGAAAGTTTTCCAATTACTTGGATGTTTGTTGAGCCATGCGAGCACTACTGTGGAATCTGTCCATGCTCTCAAATTATGTTTGGGTATGTTCATAACTGCAGCAACCTCTTTTAATAGTTTAGCTACAAGCACAGCACCGCAGAGTTCTAATCTCGGTATACTGACTTGTTTTACAGGAGATACTCTGGTTTTGGCAGTTATCAGAGCTACACGAATTTCACCTGAAGATTTGACTACCCGCAGATACACAACTGCTGCGTATGCGACGGTAGCGGCATCGCTAAACCCGTGTAATTCAACTAATGTGTCATCTGAGTTTGTGTACAGCCATCTTGGAATTCGGAAGTTTGCAAGGTAAGTCAACTGTTCTCTATAACTTAGCCAGTCTTGCAATATATCAACTGGAGGTTCTTCGTCCCATCCGATTCCTGCTATCCACAATCGCTGTATAAAAATCTTTGCTACTACAACACACGGTGATAACCATCCTAGAGGGTCAAATAGACGCGAAACATCGGATATTATTTTTCTTTTTGTTGCAGGTGATTGGAGCGGAGGCAGGTTTACCGAGTACTGAAACTCATCTTTATCTCTATTCCAGGTAAGTCCTAAAATCTTTGTTATACTGTCTGTTTTTATTTCCAGGTTGTTCTTTTCAGATACGTTTGGTGTATTTTGGTTTTCTCTTTGATTTATCTGTTCCAACAATTTATTTTTATTGCTTGCCCATTTTTGTAGCTGAAAACCACCTTCGTTTAATAAAGCCTTCATTTCTTCATACAGTTGCAACCCTTCTTCTATTGTTTGACTTCCTGTCATCAAATCGTCCATATAGAACTCTTTATGAACTCTAGGTGCAGCCATGGGATATTTTTCTTTGTGATCACAAGCAACTTGATTCAACGCTTTAACAGCTAAATATGGCGCAGAAGCAGTTCCGAAAGTTACAGTTAGTAATTTGTAATCCTTGATTTTATTTTCAGATTTTTCTCGCCACACTATGCGTTGGAAGTCCGTATCCTCGTCAGCCACCCGCACCATGCGGTACATTTTTACAATGTCCGCAACTAAACAGACAGGATGCTGTCTCCAACACATAACCAGGTGACGAAGATCTGGTTGTAGGGTAGGCCCAACCATGAGTAGATCGTTGAGTGAAATCCCTTTGTCATTTTTGCAGGAAGCGTCAAAAACAACTCTTACCTTAGTTGTGCTTCTATTTTCGCGTATTACAGCGTGATGCGGTAAATATATAGCTTTCTCATGGTTGTTATCAGGTTCTACCACAGGTACCATATGTCCTAGTTCCTCATACTCCCTTATAACTTCTGTATATCTGGCTTTCAGGGTTTCATCTCTGTCGAACTTCTTTTCCAAGCTATGTAGTCTTTTAATTGCAATGTTACGTGAATTACCTTTACAGGTGGGATCTTCGCGGAACGGTAACTTCACCACATACCTGCCTTCTTCGTCTCTCGTGGTCGTAGAGGCGAAAATATTCTCACATTTTTGTTCTTCTTCTGTAAACAGCTTGTTGTGAACTTTTGGTTCTGCTTCTAATTCCCAGAAGCGTTTTAACATATCGTCCTCAATCACTTGAGAATGCAAGACTGTTATATTTTCATTAACACTAATGGTACCCACTGGACCAGACAATATCCATCCAAAGGCCGTGCGTTGCGCTATAGGACATCCCTCTGGACCTGTCATGAGCCCTTCTCTGAGTATCTTACAGAGAACTTCAGCTCCTAAGAGTACATCTATTTTATTAGGCGTCCTATAATATGGATCCGCCAGTGTGACCTGTTTCAATTCTATCCATTCCGGAACAACTACCTTCTGGGACGGAAGATAATTGGTGACCTTATTTAGAACATAGGCTTTCAGTTCTATATTAAATGTCGGATCAATGCGCGATTGAACTTTTAACTCTACTATATACTTCGGTGGTACCGAAGTAGGATCGCCGCCTAATCCCGATACTGATCCCTTTATGGGAATTTTCTTTATTCCTAATGCCTGTACAACAGCTTCAGTGATGAACGAGGCTTGTGAGCCTTGGTCTAATAACGCGCGAATCACCTGATGGTCACCTGTTTTGGACTCAGCCTTTACAAGGGCTGTAGCTAATAAGACTTCATTTCTCATTAACCCTGTTGTAAAACAGTTGACTGTCGGTGTGGTCTCTGATTCAACATTCTCTGTCGCGATATGTGTACATTCCTTAGGAACACCTTCAGCTGCCTGAACTACTTTCCTTGGATTGGCAGTTGAAGTGGACTCGTCTTTTTGGTGAAGCAACGAATGATGCTTCCTCCCACAAATTCTGCAACTAGTGGCCTTTTGGCAAAATCTAACCGTGTGATTACTGCCTAGACAGTTGTAACAAATTCTATTATTAGTTACAAACTCATGTCTCTTGTCATAATCCTCATTTGCAAACTTTTTGCAAAAACATAATTTGTGAGACTCAGTACAAAATTCACAGGATAATGCAGATGCATTTGCGACATGCAGCGCATTTGGTTTGTTTGAACTGATATTCAGAGGTTTTCCGTAAGCATTGGGACTTTTGTTGAAGCTTCGCGGTTCGATAAATTCCAGAGCTCTGTACCTGCTCGTCAAGAACTCTTTGAATTGGTCAAAAGTCGGCAACGCGTCAGAAGCTGAGTTAGTCGCAACGTTGAGTTCCCATTGTTTACGGGACTCTGGGTCAAGTTTTAATGTCAACAGATGTATAACTATAATGTCCCACGTAGAGACATCTATGCCTAAGTTAGACAGTGAACTTAAACAATCTGTTGACGTGTCTAAAAGATCCTTTAGAAAAGCAGGGGATTCAGAGGTTGCATTTTTTTGACTTAATAGCCGTTTCAGAATGCAATGCGATAAATATTTTTTATTATTGTATCGCTGTTCTAGCTGACTCCAACACCTTAAATAGTTTGATTCCGAAACGGGTATGTTGCGAAGCAACTGCTCTGCCTCTCCTGTAAGGTAACTTTTCAGATATTGCAATTTTTGCACGTTATCTAAAGAGTTGTTGTTGTGAATCATTGACACAAATAAATCTTTAAATGTCATCCATTCCTGATATTTGCCTGAAAATTTCGGAATACTTAATTTGGGCAGTTTTACCGAATTGGTCCTAACTGGTGTACTGTCTTCATTACAGGTGACCTTTGATTGACAAGAATGGAAACTACTGAATTCAGCTAAAGCATCTTTCAATTCGCACCGGTACTCTGTATATTCATCCTCTGCTTTGTCATAGGCTTCCTCAACTATGTAGGGTTTGGACTTGAGACTCGAAATATCAGGACTTCGCATTAACTCTTTATGTCCTTGCCTGAATTCGGACCACAGTTGTTCTAGGGCTTCTAGCCTGCTTTCTACATAATTTTCCGTTATGCGCTGTTTCGGAGATTTTTTGAAGTTAACACGTGCTTTGAATATACGGCAAGATAAATCATGTTGATAATTTAGCAACGAATCCATGATGTTGATGTTTCTATAAACACTTGACCTTTCGACAAAACAGAGTATGAAAAATATCTATCTTAATTGACAGCAGTAGTGAAGACTTAGAATATTTATGATGCAATTTTGAACACTTAGAAAATTTCAACTGAAAAATTTGAATTTTTCTAAGTGTTTGGACTTTGTTCTTCTTAGGGAAAATCGGGCATGGATTCCCCGTTCCAACCGGATTTTCCTTAAAATTCTAAGTCGCTATACTACTAAATTATTCTATGTTAATATTTCATACTAAATCAAGACAAGTTTCTTCTATGTCTATGTAAACATTTAAATTTTCTAAAGTAAATTGTCTCTTGAAAATAAAGTTTAAAGTTCCGTAGCAAAATAAATAGTTTAAAAATTTAAATAATGTTCACAAGGTTGAAAATCCTCTTCAAAAATAAAATTTAAAAGTACTCACGTTTTGACACTTCACACACTCACTGTTATGACATTGCACTTCGTTGACCTCCACTTTCCAAAACTAGATGGCGCCACTTGAGCCTGTTTCCACGTACTGCTCGTTTCCGCTTCCGAAGATAACTTCCGGCCACTCCGTCCTTAGATGGCGCTGGCAACCCTCCAGCTGAAATATCCTTCCCGGCCTTTGAAGCAGCGATCCACTGCTAAGCTCGGGGCGAAGTGCAAGCCTGCACTGAACTTCCAAAAAACGCCACTTGGCGATTATCCGGTTCCATAAGGACCATGTTTAATTTGATCTAAATTGTACCGACCGAAAGGGAACTGATCGATAAAAACACATCGCGTTTAATTATAAACAGTCGTATGCATTTAATCGCTCAGCTGTACTGATACAATTTTTCTCCGACTAAACAAAATTACATTTGAGACCTAGTATTTCACATGCAACACAACGTTGGCGTGATCTACGAAATACGAATTGCTTTTACCGCCATCTACCAGGAACTTATGTAAACTAGTTTTAATCACTTTCTACAGAAATTAAGGTATTTTTTTTTTCATACAAAATAATTGAGCCCGCAATGTATTGCATCCACTGGTAGCCACATTACTTAAAGTAGACATAAGTATCTAAACGTCATACGAGTCTCATGTCAGTTGGCCGGCATACATTGCTGCTGGGTTGCACTTTAGAAAAATCATTACACCTAATCAACAACAAAATTTAACGAAATGGTTATCTTATACGACTCGTAGGATCAGTGGCCTATTTCACCATAATTACAAGTGTGACAATTGTAAAATATCACTGTTACTTACGTCACAGGCCTCCGTAGGCTACGGCTACCGCTTACTATCGGACGGTCCATGTGCTTGTTTGCAACTAACATAAAATTATTTCTAATAACGTTTTTAAATCGTTAATAAACTACTTTTTATTTTCCGAATCCCGTGACAATTGTCGCAAGGTTTAGTACAATTCTCATTAAATCTTGACATGAGGTTCGGCATATGTCGAAATTTCGCTACAATTGTCGTGTTTTTTGTGACAATTGTAATTTTGCTTCGCAAAACATTAGTTATTTACTGCTGATTTATTAAAGTTCCTGCACTAAATTTTATGTTGGTGGCAAACAAACGCACGGCCCTTTCGATGGTAAGCGGTAACTGTAGACTATAGACGCCCTAGATTGCAGAAACAGTAAATTTACAATTGTAGCACTTGTCAATGTGGTGAAATTGGGGCCAGATATTATAGCTGGATTAATTATTCGCCCGTATCAAATACCCACGCTGTAATTGGGTAGTTTTATGGTACTCAATATTTTATGTAATTTACAATATCATATTTTTAATTACTCCATTAACTAAGAATTTATATACCGAAGAACAAAGAACGAAAAAAGAACCGTTATTTGTATGGAGAAAATAACGGTTCCGATTCCTGGTTCATGGTACGGCCACAGAGATGAGCCACTGATTACGCGAGTATTCCTGTAACAATGATCGACTCGGCCGGATCCGCCATTACTTATGAGCTTCTTTGTGTTCCATTTGCAAGTTTAAATGAAGCTGTTCCAATGTAGATTAACCTTGGCGTGGGTTAATGTTTGATTTGATGAAACCGGAATAGCGTAGCTTTTGTTTTTGGTCGCATAAACATAAGTTTCTCTTGTTATTCTTAAGTTAAGAACGATTTAAGTCAGAGGGTGTAAAGCAATGTGCTATCTCGCATGTGAAATATATTTACGATAAGACAAACGTTTTCACAATTTTCACATAGCCTAATACGTATATTCGAAGACAACATTAATCTAATTTTACCGTTCTTAAGTAGAAAACAAAAAACAAAACAAATACGGCTGGCTTTCCATAGCATTTGACATATTTGTCACATCATGACCCACGTTCGCAGATTTTTACGTTAATACTTAATACTAATAAATATCAATAATTTTAACAAAAAAAATATATGAACTCAAGGTTTGAGGTTTCAAGTTGGAGATAAAATCAAGTTTATGTTCTTAAAGTGCGTGATTATGAAATAATGCAAGTTTTTAGAAATGTTTTTATTTATTTCGAGCATCAACAGCAGTACATAAGAAATTTACAAAACTGAGTGTACACTGTACAGTAGGTAAACAAAGCCAATAAGAGATGTCCACAGAAATATTTTTTTGTTTTCTACTGACTAATGGTATAATTATGTAGTTTAGTTGAATGAAGATAATGTATTCGATGTACACTCTCTTAAAAGTGACTATTTATTTAATAATTTCTACTAAAGCGTTTATGACATTGGTAGTGTATTATATTGAAGCCAAAGTACCTATTCAAAAAGTAGCAATTCAACTGACAGTAGATTTTATTACAATAACACAAACAATAAGATCGAACATCCTGCCCTAAGCTCCCAACTGATCCGACGCTAAATAACCCCAGCCCTCATTATCACATATCCACTGACAAAATTACGCATTGGCCCAAGAACAGAAACGCAAAACGAACAAAACACTATTCATTCAGAGAATCCACTCTCAAAGACAAAGACGCAAATACAAATCCACAACTAGCGAGATAAGGATGTAACAAGTCCTTAGCAAGTTCTTGGCAATTGTCCACCGGAAAGCGGCGTTTAGCAAAAGGAATAGAGTGAATGGGACTGAAATACAAAGAGCGGGTATTGAAATGCGTGATGCGGGGAGTAATTAGTTTGGAAAGGTCAGGAGATAGTTTGATCTGCGTTGAGTGTTAGTAACAGTACGTCCCGATAGATGTCGCTATGAGGCACAATTTTCTTTTCACACCACCAATTGGAATACGGTTCTTTACTTAACTGGTAGGAGGGGTCAAAGCGCCACTTTTTTGTTCAAGGACTTTCTGTTGCCAGCCTTAAAAATAGCAATAAAATATGAAAATAAACAGTAAGTTCATAACTGACAAAGATTCCTTCATAATCGATTGTTTGCATAAATATTAAATATGTGATTTATCTTTTATATTTCTGATAGATGGTGTGCAAAGTAGTATGTGTCCACGGTATCCAAATTATTTTCGTCGTGGGCGTTAACGCTGGAATCCCTCATTACGCTCAGGATTCCACTTCAAAATCTCTCACTACATTCGGGGTTCTGTTGTGGAATCCATCGCTTCTTTCGAGCTCCATTGAATACCCTCGCCGAAAATATATCATTTTGATCCCTTGTGACACCATCTACTATTTAATTTTGGACGGGATTAGGCGAACCAAATAAATGTTCTTCAATTTTCTTAATCTATACTCTATTGGTCGAAAGTCGTAAACGCATACGGCATAAAATTTATAATATTCGATCAACTATTAAAGCGAAATCATGAATCCATAAATAACAATGAACTCTATAACGTCACGAATTATTGTGCTTATAAAACTCCGTGAAACATAATTACGTCGATTTTACTAATCGACAGTTATATTGTGATGGGGTTGTTATATCGTAAATCTACATAGACAATTATATTATTCTATGGAAGTGACCGAAGAAGGAAAGCAGCGGAGATGACTAGCTTATGTATTTTGAGATTGTTCGCAAAGTGATGAAGCGCAATATGACGTTTGTTGCAGTGAACTGGATGCTTAGCCAAGTTGCCAATCGCTAACGCTTAGTAGCGTATCGTAGTTTTCCCTCACTCTATCGTCACTCTTTCATATTAGTGCGACAAAGACAGTTAGCTGCCTTTCGTTTACGATTAAGCGCTAGCGATTGGCAACTTGTCTAAATGTCTAAGCATCCTGATATATGCTGATGATGTATGTAATGTTCTATAAAAACGTTGTGTGGGAGGGTGAGAAAACTAATGGCATAAAAAAAATACGCAAGTAGGTGGCGGCAAGCACTAATTAACTTTCACGTGATGTATCGCGGATCATACTTTTTAGCTTTATTTAAGTTTTATTTGGTTTTAATTTGATGGGGTATTTTTTTACATGGACTTCTGCAAAGTAACGCTTGGTCCAATTAATTAATTAAAAAACACCGTTGTTCCAGTTAATGATTTGATTTTTCAACACCCTAATCGCTCGGCCATGGCGGTAGACATGCGCAATTAGCAATGTACAAGTTGCAGTACATTCTCAAAATTGCGGAAATATACTCAGAAATTTCCGAGAATTTTCATGAGAATTTAAGAGTAAGTTCTCATTGAGAATGTTTCCATGACAACTTATAAATTGTAAATAAGCCAGTAAATATAACTCATAAGGCATGTATCTGGTACGGTCTTGGCTTGATTAGATTATTTGTTAAATTGAGATTCCTGAGAACATTCTCTATTTTCGCAACTTATGAAACTTCTCGGTACAATGCTACGCGCAACACTTGATGGTTACTTGAAATCCCACTCAATGATAAGGAAAAACGCTTGCCGTGCCGCGATTCGCGCTAATCCGTGGCCGAGCCGTAAGCTCTACGCTTTTCTTTACCTCATGGTCCCAAGAACATTTGCGCGCACGCACGACACCCATAAAATCGGGTAAAGCCGATCGGGCCCGAAGTGACACGACAATCGCCGATGTTGTGCCAGGACTATTAATTCTCGTTCGAGTACTTGTGTAGTTAGGCCCTTATTTATTAGTTCAATGCTCTGATATTGTTCATATTGTAATAGGTTTATTTGTATGTTATTGTCAATGTCGATGTTTGGTAGATACACAGGATGTATCGTAAGCAACAAAAATATTGGCATAGATTTATTCGTAGCGATGTTAGGTACTACTCCGTGAGCCAATAGAAAGAGAAAAAAATCAAAGAGTAAAGTACCTATGGGCTACTTTCAATAACATAACTTGTCTTTCTACAAACGTGTTTAAAACTAAGAATCCAAAAAAAAACAGTTATAAAAACTTGCGTTATTCTATTATCACGCTCTTTGAGATGACATCTTGTTTTTGTTACGAACCTTAAGAGATTCACATACATTTTGAATTTTTACTAAATATCATTGATATTATCAGTTTAGTATTAACGTAAAAATATATCTTCGAACATGTTTCACAATATGTGGCATAGACGTCAAATGCTATGGAAAGTCAGCCATATATGTTTACTTTTCTTTTAGATTATACTTACGACGGGTATAAGATTCACACAATTCGTACAAGAGTTCCTAAATTTTATACACCGTGTTCGACCCACTATACCTTTACGGTGTAGGAAAACATCCTGAGGAAACCTGCATACACCTGCGAAGAAATTCAAAGGTGTATGTGAAGTCCCCAATCAGTACTGGGCCAGCGTTGGGACTACGCAAAATAGGCACGTTTGATGTCGAGTTGCAGAGAAATGGCCAGAATACAATACAAATGACCTTAAAGAATGAATGGTACAATGACAAGTTCAGATCGAAGGCTTCTAAGGAGAGCTTTCAATGTTCCTTGTGCTATTGCGGGCATAAGGGGTAAGATAAGCAAGAACATTAAACCCTATGGATGTTTCGTCTTCTTCAAGATCTTGAAGCACCCAGCATTAGAAATAAAATAACAACCTTTACGGGGATCAGGTCCTTTATGTGTTTAGTCTGTCATTAAAATGGTCCAAATATATTAATTAATTATAATTTTTCACTTATCACGTTGTTAGTTTGTATCTACTCTGACGAGCTGCCTTTTATACCAGCTCAAGCACATCTTGTGTTTGACAGCAACTCGCAGCTACCCGTCTCTGTTCGATTTTATTTATTAAATAGAGACGTGTAGCTCCGACTTGCCGGCAAGCACGAGATATGCTCAGATGACCAATTGTGGTAAAAAGTAATAAATGATCATTATAATATTGAAGTTAATATTGAATATTGAAGTCTGTTTTACAGATCCAATGTCCATTTTTAGTATTCCGTAGTAAACTAGGAATCCTTATAGTTTCGCCTTGTCCGTCTGTCCGTCCACAGCATAATTCATTGGTCACTTTTAATTCGTGGTTCCAAAAAATATGACAAAAAATCGTGAATATAAAATACTTCCAAATAAAAACTATTTCGAACATAATCGGCCTAGCCGTTTTTGAATAACTATGGAATCCTACACTGAGCATGGCACATGCTTTTGGCCGGTTTTTACCGCATCAATCCGCCTCAACAATAAGAAGTCCAGAGTACGATGTTCCTAGGGGTAACTTCACAAGGGTCCCTAGGGTCGGCAATAAGAGTGCGAGGGGAGATGTGTGTCAGGAACGAAACCTTTTGACCCCGATAAAGAGTGCACGGTGTATGCGATTATCATTCAATGGTTGCCGTAGCCATTTTGAATTATAAGAAATGAAAGCAAGGTCGACTAAAGCAAACCTAAATCATCATCATCATCATGATCATCATCAGCCTATGATAGTCCACTGCTGGACGTAAGCCTCTCCTATTAACTAAATATGAGGTACTTAAATGTACAACTGAAATTTCTCTTAGTCTAGTCTAACGAACTTACGTAAGTATACAGCGTGTGTATTTGATACGGGCGAATATTTTAGTGGCGATTACTATCGGACCTAGGGAACCTATTTACATAAATTTATTTTAGAAATTAAGGTATTTTTTTTTCATACAAAATAATTGAGCCCGCAATGTATTGCATCCACTGGTAGCCACATTACTTAAAGTAGACATAAGTATCTAAACGTCATACGAGTCTCATGTCAGTTGGCCGGCATACATTGCTGCTGGGTTGCACTTTAGAAAAATCATTACACCTAATCAACAACAAAATTTAACGAAATGGTTATCTTATACGACTCGTAGGATCAGATATTATAGCTGAATTAATTATTCGCCCGTATCAAATACCCACGCTGTATACAATATTATAACTATAATATTATAAAACTATAAATAAATATATATAAGGTAAGGAAATACTAGAGCGCAACATGTCAACAGAGAATATTTATTTGAATCACGATATTTTGCTCATATATAATTTATTTATTTTTTATTTTCATGTTTTGGGAAAGGAATTTGTTAGTTTTATTAGGGTTCCGTAGCCAAAATGGCAAAAACGGAACCCTTATAAATTCGTCATGTCCGTCTGTCCGTCTGTCACAGCCGATTTACTCGGAAACTATAAATGCTACAGTAATCATAAAATCATAAATCATAAATCTTTATTTGCAATAGATATAGTACGAGTACATAAGAGATCTTAGGCTAGTATTTACAGAACCATTTATCTAAACTTATACAAGTCATGCAAAAATAATGTCACCCTACCTACTGATTTGAATAACAAGTTTCAGAACCAGTCATTGCCAAGTATTCAGTGGTGCTATAGAAACATTTTTCAGCGAGCCAATTGAACAATTTATGTCTAAACTTTTTGATAGGCAGTTCTTTAAAATGTTCTGATAAATGATTGTATATTTTAACACACATGGCATAACAATTTCTGCCTTTCATTGCTGTGTGCATTTTTTGGAGCACTAGTCTGTTCGGATAACGAGTATTGATACTAGTTACATCACTTTTCTTTTTGAATATTGTCATTGTATTGCTTAACAAAGGTGCATAATTCATAGATATACATTGAGTGTACTGTTAATAATTTTAAATTTCTAAAATATTCCTTGCACGATGTTCGTGAACAAATATTGGCAATGGCTCTTATGCATTGCTTTTGCGCTACGAAGGTACGATGAATGTGAACAGAGTAATGGTTAGGATATGTGTTGTATAAACCGCTACAGGATTATGATACTATATTGTAAAAAAAAACCATAGGGGTGGGGGCCCTCCATACATGTAACTGAGGGATAGGAAAAAAATTTTAGTTGTATATAAGCGTGCGGGGTTATTATAGAAAGGTATTTGAAAATGATATGAAGGTTTATAAATCTCATTTTTATTTAAGCAAATCGTTTTCGAGATATCAGCTCTCAAAGTCTGAAAAATGTGTCCCCCCCTCTATTTTTTAAACTACGCGATATAAAATTCTAAAAAAATATATGTTACGCACATTAATAAACTCTATCAACGATTTTTAGTTAGATTAAATTATCTCTTATAGTTTTTGAGGTAGCTTGATTTAACTGTATTTTTTTAATGATAAATTGATAATAGTACGGAACCCTTCGCGCGCGAGTCCGACTCGCACTTGGCGGGTTTTTAAATTTAGTTTTGTTAAATGTATTTATTTTATAGGTGATTTATACTAACCTACACAATAGACTTCGGCTATATTTCCTTCAGACAATTACAATATAATAGGTAAACCTCAGTTGTGTGTTGTACATGTACGCTTAGTTTACGAGTACACGCGACGCTCGAATTGAGATGTTACACCCACGCCGCATTGTATGCGAGAATGCGAGAATATACGAGGTGTCGGTACTAGACGTGTGTACAAAGTACACAAAAATTACTTACCTAATGTTATGATTATGTTTTTTTTTTGTTCCAGGTAATTCAGCAAGTTGTGAAAACAGTGGAGTAGAATGGGTTTGAACAGTGCCAATTGATAAACAATGTAGACGCAACAAGTGAACAACCCCTGTTGTTTGGTTAGGGCTGTCACAAGCTCTAGTTTTATTAATTTAACTGTAAATTTTTTTTTTATGTTGGCACAACAAAGTGGCTCCACTCCACCTGATCGTAAGTGAAAAGTAGAGCCCAAATCGCGGCGGCAACGAACAAGAGACAATCAGTAACCTGTTAGTTGCCAAAATCTTACAAATATACTTAGCTATGGAGCATTCTCTACTCAGTCAGCCTCCGTAGCCTAGTTGACAGTGGCCCTGCCTTCGAAGCTGAAGGTTCCGGGTTCGAATCCCGGCGAGGGCATTTTTTGTGGATTTATCACAAATATTTGGTCATTGGACGTGGTTGTGTATGCATTTAAGTATTAACATGTATCTTTCATTGGTATCACAATTAAGGCTTAATTGCGCTTCCCGTGGGACTAGGTTGATTTGTGTAAGATATCCCAATGTATTTATTATTTATTCACTAGGTATTCACTCCCATTTGTTTCATTCATTTAATGGAATACAAATTCATGTTTCTTAATGTTAGATAAAAGTACAATGAAATAAAATTGAATAGGATTACTTATGCTATTAGCTTTATTTCAACATCATCATCATCATTATATCAGCCGAAAGACGTCCACCGCTGAACATAGGCCTCCCCCAAAGATTGCCACAATTAGCTTTATTTATGTCAGTGATAATATATTGAACAGCTCCTTATAATTAGCAAAGTATCATAAATAGCATTTTTTCATCAAATCTTAACCTTACTCAACAATATTTTCATGCATATAGTGTACAACAGGGAGTAGAGATTTTCACAAACATGCCAATTTTCTACAATCCTACAGTAAATGCTAAATAACATTTTCGTTCCTACGTTATCGTGGAAAGTTAATATTACGTGAAAACAAATGTAATATATACGTTAGTAAAACAGTATTTATTCCAATGCAGACCACGTAAAAATAACATTTTACGTTGTAAAAAAATATCGTGGCTCCTAAATTCACGCCCATAGTAAACGACACGAGTAATACTCGTAAACGTTCAAGGTAGTGACAATGACAACCCTAAATACAATGCAACCCCAAATAATAGGGGAGGCTCGCAAACATTAGTCTTGCGGGTAGCATTCAACAGGTTAACGCTGCGATGATAGATGATGATGATATATTGCAGTTAGCTTTTTCCGCACGTCAGATTAGTTTAGGAAAAGAAGGGTTTTTCCTGAAACGGTTCGGTTTATAAGATAAGTGGCCTGGGTGCTTAGCCAAGTTGCCAATCGCTAACGCTTAGTCGTCAATCGTAAACGAAAGGCAGCTAACTGTCTTTGTCGCACTAATATGAAAGACTGACAGAGAGGGAAAACTACGATAAGCTACCTACTAGGTGTTAGTTAGCGATTGGCAACTTGGCTAAGCATCCTGGCCCTATACATATATTTATAAAGGTGGGCTTACACCAAACGAGCGAATGCTCATTCTATCCCCCATTTTACGAAATCAACGAATTTCGATGAATTACCTTTTGTGTAACGAACGAATTTCTTAGAGTGGGGATAGAATTGAGAATTCGCTCGTTTGGTGTAAACCCACCTATAGATAGTGCGCGCACGAGCTGTGCTTTACCCCCTTATTCATAAACGTTTGCTAACTTAACAAGCCGCTAATAATTGTTTGTCCCTTTCGGTCTTAACAATGTGTCCATAAGAGCAAAAGGGACAAACAATTATTAGCGGCTTGTTAAGTTAGCAAACGTTTATGAATAAGGGGGTTAATGTTAACTCGATACGGTTTCGGTGGTTTCCATCAGGGATGTAATGGATGTGTTTTAACGGAAGCGGAAGCATAAGCAGAAGTTTTAAATTTAGTTTAACGGAAGCAGAAGCGAAGCTCGAGTGAGAGCTAAGTAGAAGAGATGCTAAGGGTAGGTAGACAGATGGCAAGTGGAGAAATGAGCGAAAGACAGGTATAGACCTGTTGGTTTTGGATGTATGCCGTTCATGTCCCACCGTCGCGCTAGGGTCCGACATCCGCTATGACTTCAGTTTAAAAATAACAGAACCAGAACAGAAGCGGATTTGTAAAACAAAACGCAAGTTCCGCAGAAACATCCTTATGTGTGTTCTATCGTCTGTACAATGGGTTGTGCCCTGAAGAACTGTTCGACATGATGCCAACGTCCACTTTTCATCATCGCACCGCTCGCCACCGACTGGGCGCTCATCCTCACACCTTGCAACCTAAATGGTCGCGCACCGTGCGGTTTCAGAGGAACTTCCTCCCGCGGACGGTCCGTCTGTGGAATGAGCTTTTCCCGTTGGACTACAGTATGGGGTTCTTCAAAAGAGGAGTGTACAAGTTCTTATTGGGTCGGCAACGCGCATGTGACACCCCTGGGGGTTGCAGGCGCCCATAGGCTACGGTGACTGCTTTCCATCAGGCGGGCCGTATGCTTGTTTACCACCGACGTGGTATAAAAAAAAAACAGAAGCAGAAGCAGAACTCCGTTACATCCCTAGTTTCCATACGTAAAGCAGGCTATCACGCTCGCACTGATATATTAGAGCAAGCGTGATAGACTTCATTACGTATCGACAACTCGCCAATGTAACCGTTTTGCCAACTCATGGTACTTCGTATTGGGTGTTTCTATCATTTCGTGCAAATCATATGTTTGCTGAAATAAAAAATAAACTAACTCCTAAATTCATTTCAAATATTTTTTATATGTTGCGTGAGGTTCATAGGTATACTTAGCATCTAAAATTAATTCTATTATTGCAACATAAAATATATAAATAAAATATAAACATGCTAAAAACTCATTACCATCACCGGTCAGAACCTAGATTTACAGATTTGAGAGCGAATTACATAACTATTACGTGTACTACTTTGATTCAACCACTTAATTTAGATGAAGTATTTATAAGGGAATGAAAGTTTAGTGGTTTAACAGTTTTAACACTGAATATTTAAATCCACTGCAGCAAAATGTTTTTGTCAAGAAAATAATTTCATTACCATATATATAGTTTGCAACAACGGAATTGGCCAGTAGGCATTGCAAATGTTATTCTATACGAAGTTCCCTCTGTCCGCGATCCCCACCTCAGTCGGCTAGTAAACAGTGAACAAGACGGACATGTGCCATTTTTTTATGAAAAAATATATCGTGGCGGAGTTTTAGATTTGGTACAGTTTTTTTTCATTACCATTTGCACTGTTTTGATATTAATTTTTAAGTGTTTTATTGAACTGTGAATACTTAAATAATGAATATTCTATTCGAATGCTTAGTGAATGAATGGACCTGCAATTGCATTTATTTTTAAAGAGTTAATCTACAAAAGGTAAGACAAAGTCATTACCATTCTTGTCATTACCGTAATTTACTGTTAACATACTAAAGAGAATGGTAATGAACTAAAAAATATGGTAATGAATTTCAGTATTAAATTCTTGCCACCATCTTATGTTAATTACCATTCTCGTTTTTTATCATGCACCTGACTGTTGAAAGTAACAAGTAATATTCAAAACTACATTTTCAGTAGGTATATTCCAAATATAACAAGTTATTGATTAAAAGATCTCAAAATTCAAACTTAAACTTTCGACTACGTTATTTATTTTTTTGTCCTGTCATTACCAACATCACATTTTCATTCCCATATTCTATACGTCATTACCATTTCTTTTGGAAAAATCTTTTGTTCATAAATCGGTCAATTTTGCGTACAATTGAAAATGTATTATAGATTAATGTTTCTTTTTCGTAAGTCTTACCATTGCCACAACAAAAAAATGAAAATAAAAAATTCTCCCAAATTCTCCCAATTTGCACGAAATGATAGAAACACCCTATTCATAATTCGATGTATTTTCATAGATACATTGAATATTAAAATGTAATGCGTACGCGTCGTGCTTTGACCGAGGGTGCACCGGACGAGGATCCTCTTGATGGGTCGAAACATGTCGACTTAAAATACGTGTAAAGGTGCATGCAGACCTTATGTGTGTTCTATCGTCTGTACAATGGGTTGTGCTCTGAAGAACTGGTCGACATGATGCCAACGTCCACTTTTCATCATCGCACCGCTCGCCACCGACTGGGCGCTCATCCTCACACCTTGCAACCTAAATGGTCGCGCACCGTGCGGTTTCAGAGGAACTTCCTCCCGCGGACGGTCCGTCTGTGGAATGAGCTCCCTGCCGAGGTTTTCCCGTTGGACTACAGTATGGGGTTCTTCAAAAGAGGAGTGTACAAGTTCTTATTGGGTCGGCAACGCGCATGTAACACCCCTGGGGTTGCAGGCGGTGACTGCTTTCCATCAGGCGGGCCGTATGCGTGTTTGCGACCGACGTGGTTCATTGGTTTCGTAGAGTGGGGGATAGAACAGCGAATGCTCTTTTGGTCTGCATGCACCTTAATAAATTCGATAATATTTAAAAATATTTGAGCCTCACGTTAGTTATAATGACATATTGAATTCCTTTTTGCCGTATAACAATGCCATGGGCCATTTAACAAAGCATCAACATATGGCCCATGGCACATCAAAGTCTAGCAAGTTAACATTTAGTCAACCTGTGGTCAGAAGCGACTAACCAGACGTTAAACTATAGTTAACGGACGCAGCTGCTTGTGTATTGTTATTAATAACGGGCCGGTATATTTCAAGATTTCAGATTAATTTAGGTCAATTGAAAAAAATGTGGTTCTCTAAATTATCGCAGAAAGTAATATTTCCGAACACTTCCCCAACCAACATACCGCCGTTTCATTTTGCCGAAAGATCACTTTCCCTACTGTAACGTAACGCTGACTTGGGCGTAAAAAGCGGTTTTAGAAAGTATGGAAAAACCGGTTTTAGAAAGTATCGAAACCGGTTAATAACCGGTTATTCTTCGTAATCTCATACAAATAAAAACCGGTTTGTGCGCCCTACCGCTGACGTATTTTTCGCATAATCATCGTCATGCTTTCGCACTCCACTGCTGGTCATAGGTCTCCCCAATTTCACACCACTTCGATCTTCGGCTGCTCGCATCCAGCTCCTGCCAGCCATCCTGCGCAAATCGTCGCTCCACCTTGCCGGAGGGCGTCATACACTACGCTTACCGAGACGCGGTCTCCACTCAAAAACTCGCATAATATCATGTTACAACGTAACAAGATTCAAATACTTTCATGTTCAAAAAACACATGTCAAAACACAAATTACATATTATAAACAAGACATATTAAAATTAACCTAACCTAGCCAAATGAAAGCTAGCAAATAATGATTTAGTAAATTTTATTATTAAGTGAAAGAGCTATGGAGAGGGCTATGCTCGGAGTTTCTCTGCGTGATCGAATCAGAAATGAGGAGATCCGTAGGCGAACTAAAGTTACTGACATAGCCCTCCGGATTAGTAAGCTGAAGTGGCAATGGGCAGGCAACATTGCACGCAGAGCAGATGGTCGATGGGGTCGAAAAGTGCTCGAGTGGAGACCACGGCTAGGCAAACGCAGCGTAGGACGTCCACCCACAAGATGGACAGACGACCTTGTGAAGGTCGCCGGGACACGCTGGATGCAGCTCGCATCTAACCGGTACATGTGGAGGTCCAGAGGGGAGGCCTATGTTCAGCAGTGAACGTCTTATGGCTGAGATGATGTGATTATTAAGTGAATTTGCGAAAAGTTGTTTGGCAAATGATATTCGGCAAAATTAAATTCTGCGAAATGCAGGATACCCTTAAGGTGGATTTAGACCAAACGAGCACTCTACGAAATCAACGAATTTCGACGAATTACGTTTTGTGTAACGAACGAACTTCGTAGAGTGGGGGATAGAATGAGTGAATGCTTGTTTGGTCTAAATCCACCTTTACATTATATAAACGGTGTATGTGAGTAGGAAACAGCATGTACACTATTTATTCACCGACTTCAAAAACAGGAGGAGGTCTCAATTCGACAGTTTTTTTTGTTGTGTGTTTGTTACTCGATATCTCCGAGAATCGTGAACCGATTTTTTTTTGTGATCGAACATGTATAACGCTAAATGGTCCGGTTGGCACTAAATTGGGGTCTTATGATGGGATATTGGAGAAATCGAGGGATCTCTTCAAATGTTACAGGTACATGTATGGCGCTTTTGGTAATTTTCATTCATTTAAGTAAATGCATTCAAAAAGTAGGATTTGATGATAGGAAACCAATGATGAAAACCACAGATGATAGGATCTTGGAGAAAGGTTGAAGTTGGTTTTTTTCTAATTTTTTTTTAGATGCATGTGCAAAATTCACGTTTTCTATGCTGAGAAGATAAAACGCGTGTTATGAATGAAACAAAAGTGTCTCGCGCCATCGCAAATGTCATGCGCGGCACAATGAGCGAGCGGTATTTTGGGACGAGTGTACTTACACGAGGATATTGCTGACAAGAGTCAGGAATTTATAATTTCATGTACAGTCAACCAATCGGAACCATACACCACTCAGAAACTGTTCAAGTGACGTTATAAATTAGATGGTTAGCTTACTGCCCACTTGTTATTTTGACGTGAGAGTGGTTCTAATTTATTTGTAAATTGTACAAAATGTGTTCTTGACATTAAAAAAAAAACGTTAATAATTTTGAACAATTATTACTATGTAATGGCCGGTAAGGTATCATGTCTAATAAACGATCATCGGATTAGAAACAAGTTATCAATTTATTTTTATCATCATCACTACATATCATCACTACATTACATAGTATAAAATAAAGTCACTTTTTCTGTCCCTATTCCCTATGTCCCTTTGCACGCTTAAATCTTTAAAACTACGCAACGGATTTTGATGAGATTTTTTTTTATAGGTAGAGTAATTCAAGAGGAAGGTTTCTATGTAGGTATAGTACCCGTGCACAGCCGGGGCGGGTCACTAGTTTATTTATAAAAAGATATAGGATCATTTATAAAAGTTTTTAATGAAAATTGCAAATTGTTACTAACCTAAATTGAAAACACCATATCCATATCTGTCTTCACAATAATAATTTGTTATCATTATTAAATCATTTACTAAGAAAATGTATACAGAGTGATAACTCTACTCAAATAACAATGACCCAAATATTAATTACACAATAAAACAGATTTAAAAAGCCTGCAGCTAAATAACTGCCCATTAGGTGACAATTTCTGTCGTTCGTGAGGACCATCTCGGTTTAATTGGCTGTAAATTATAATAATATATTATAAATTATAATAATATGTTTACAACACACCTGTTTTTGATGGATAGGGTTTGTTATAATACCGTGTAATTGAAGAACATTATTATTTTTAGGTAGGTATATTACAAGGCTTACTTAAAATGTTTACAATACTTATGCCCTAAACTAAAGTAATAATATGTATTTGAACGGACCAATTTATTTATACACATACAGTGGATGGATTTGATTTGAGACCACTTTCCACACTTGTATCACAATAGTTATTTATGATACAAGTGTGGTAAGCCTACATCTCAACATGTGTATCATACAACATTTTACAATGCATTATGCGAGGAAAATCAGACTATCTCGGCAGTACCTACCAGGCCGAGCAGAAAAGTACTATGAAAGTTCATTCCTGCGTACGTGCGGGAAAACATCACTTTTTGTGCATAAGTTTACCCTTAACCCTAAACTTGGCAGAATGTTAAAAAAATCGTGCGTTCTAGCCTCCTCGCCGCTATGTAGAGCAAAAAATACTGTCTTTTTAAAAAAATACAAAAAGTGGGTCTAAAAGTATTTATCTTTAAAGATACCCAAAGAGCACTTTCTGAGCATATGCATTGTAAATTTATAAAAAATTAGTTCTGTAAAAAAAGTGAATGAGAATATAACCGGAGAAGGCAGCGTTTTAAAATCGGTGTAGGAAACCATTAGTAAGGCAAAACTAGTATAGCTTATAAAAGAAAATTAAAAAAGATGTGAGAATGCAACACTTACCTATTTAAAAATAAACAGCAATTACTGTTTGTTTATTTCTTAGTGCAGTAAATCGATTGGATAAAGTATTTACAACATTCTGATTAGGTTTGCATCGTTTATTTCTTTGTATTTGTTCTGTTTTTGTCTTGTTTTGTTCATTGAAATATAAATCTACTATGCAGATGTACCTAAAATAAATATCTCGGGACATCTTTAATTTTTTTTGTGTCACGTCCTTATTGTAATTAAAGAACATAATGTTTGTGGCTTTTTCTAATTTTTAAGGTGGTTTTAAGAAATTATTGTACTTATAATAACAAGAAAAATTTAACCGAACCCACTGCCCGAGATCAATGGGTTCGTTGGTAAACTGAAATGAAATGAAATGAAATGAAATAACATTTATTTATGACAAGCACGATGGACATATACACATTTACAAATAAGTACACAACAACAGCTTGCCACAAAAGGGTCACAACTCAGCATGTAGCTGGCTAGGCCAGCGCTGTTCTTCCGTTGTGACCCACCAGGTACGTACACTAAGCCGACAAGGCGACCACGCTGACAAACAAGTGACAACAAACACAGATAATTTAATTAAATCCATAATAGGCATGATGACTGGCAAGTCAAATCAGCATCTTAATGTTAAATAAATTATTTGACTTAACTGGTTGATATGTATATCAATATTTTATTTTCAATCATCATCATCAGCCTATGAAGGTCCCTATTACCTGGAGAGGGCTGGCATGATATAGAATTCAACTTCAGAATGCTTGCCGTCTCTGTCATGTAGAAGAATCTAGATAGGAGGACAGTCGAAAGTGGACAGGCTTCATGTGAAGATCTAGAATTGTATTAATTTAATGTAATGAAGAAAATATTAATATAAAAGTAATATCGAGGCAGCCCTATATTGTTTGCTTGCATGCGGAAGTCTTCCCACAATACCCATAATCGCCACGCTGGGCAAGCGGATTGGCGATCGCAGTAACTTGTCCACTATGATGACGCTGCTGCCCATCATTAATCTTTTATCAAATAATGGTCAGTGACACTTCAATCCCTTAGTCGACTCTTACGACACCCGCAGGAGCAGTTAAGGTGGTGACAAATGTATTCTTATTGCCGTCACCACACGGCCTGTATTTTCAATAAATATTTTAATTACACTACGTAACTATAGACAAGTATCATGTCAGACACGGTGTTAAATCTTCATTCACTTCAATTCCGAGTGAACATAAGAAATTCAACTTTAATTCAACAGCAATAAGGGCTAAGGAAATGCAAATGTCTAACAATGCTGTCTCGTAAAGGACAAACGACATTGTTAGAGCTTGTAGAATTTATGTACTGTTCTACCTTGAACTAAGCCCTCTTTTAGCCTTGAGTTAGGACTGTTTTACACTACATGCTATGCTAACATAACATTGACAATTTCAAAACGTATTATAATAATAATATTGAAGTTCTGCGAGGCTATTAGTTAATTATATGCATCTCATCAAATCTTCATATCATTTTTACTGTACCTTGTCATGTCTTGCATTGGCGTCAAGCTGTTATGTTGTATGTCTATTAAGCAAATCAAATGAAAAGAATACAATTTCTCAGGAAAGTACCGGAAATTATAACATTCCTGAGTAGAAACCAAAAAAAAGAAACAAACATAAAAACTAGTATTATTTCATTAATCACGCACGTTTAGGACACATTCTTGGTTTTATCACAAACTTAAAACGTTAAACCTTGAGTTCACATACATTTTTAGTTAAAATTATTGATATTTATTAGTATACGTAAAAACATAATATATCTGCGAACGTGTTTCACGACATGTGTCAAAGACGTCAAATCCTATGGAAAATCAGTCATATTTGTTTATATATTTTTATGTTTTTTACTGATGAATTGTTATAAATATATAAAACAAAACGGTATAATTTTTAATATTTTGGCTATCAAACCCTAGAAGTAACTCTACTAACAATCAACAACCACAGTTTATTTGAATAATTGTTCTGACTAAATTATTTTACCTTTACCATTAACATTATATCTTCCACTGTGCCCCACATAACCCTTTCTCCTTTTGCGTTCAGATTTAGCTAGCACAATTACCTCGATCGTAACTCACACAAGTCGCACATGAAACGGCTGTCGGTCCGATTGTCTCTCGCATTGTCAACGCTGAACTAATTAGAATAAGGAAGTGACACATAATAATGTTTAACTGGTTCCGACTTGGCCATCCTGTTAACTTATATGTTTCGATGAGATTTTTTCACAAAATAAGGTCAATGCGTGTAAGACCGTCTATCAGGAAAGTCCGTCTACTAACTGGTTTCCGATCCGACCCTAGTTGAGCAGTATAAGACGCGTATGACGGACTTTCCTTTAAAATAAAATAGCCGGACTTAGCCGCACTGACCTTATGTGAATCTACACCACACACTCTCTTACTCTTACGCCACATGATGCGCGTCCACGTGCGCGTGGCATGCGTGTTATAGCGTAGGCAATGTCAAAGTAGATAGCACACCCGTATGCACGTCACGCGCCCGCCACGCAAGCGGTGTGCCATCTAATATGAAATTTACATACGGTTCAACTCGCACTCAACGCGCACGTTAATGTGTTGCACACACAGCCCCTGTGGCGTGGCCTTAAATCGTTATTTTATATCTGAATTGACTTGAGAAAGGATTTTCTATTAATGAAGAATGCGGAAGAGATATTGCCTGACTTGAAAAATGTATTGCCACTATTGCCAGATACAATGTATGACGGATAATGTTCTCTTCAATTAGTGTAACAAAGTGATATTTTATCTGTGATGCGAACATTTATTAACTGTAATGTGTTATGTGTCTAAAATATTAATGATATATGTTAATTAAAAAGTATATTTAGTTATCATACCTTAGAATTAAGTGTAAGAATAGTTCCTAAATCGACAACCATATAGAAATATATTAAAAAATAGACAACCGCGCGGGTCTAATTTAATGTATGTAGATGAATTACTCGATATTTTCGACGCATTAAGAGGATCCTCATAAAGGAGTACCTACGGCTAAAGACCGATGTGACTTTTAGTTATAATTCTACGATATAGAAATAATATGTAATAAGGTTACGTAAAATATTATCCTGATGTTTCGGGCATTACGTTAAGGTGCGTTCAAAGCAAAAGAGCATTCGTTGTTCTATCCCCCGTTCTACGAAATCAACCAATCACGTTTTGTGTAACGATCGAATTTCGTACAGTGGGGGGTTAGAATAGCAGATGCTCTTTTGGTTTGAATGCACCTTAAGGTAGTTACACCTGTGGTCGCATCGCGGGCAGACTCCCAAGTTCTTATTTGTTGTTAAAATATACACGGTATTTTTTTATCCTCCGGTGAAATTTTAGAAGGTTAATTCCGAGGTCATATTCATGAACTTTTATTATGGGACCGACCTCTGATCGAGAATCGAGAAAAAATCAGATGTTCCATTCATTTCCACCCACTTATATCTCAGGGTTGTTGTATAGAAAATCTGCTTTATTTTCTCGAATTGGATGTCGGTGCCTTAATAAAAGTTCACCAATATGACCTCAGAATTAACTCTCTAAAGTTTGACAGGTGGATAAAAAATCAACCTGTATTATTAACAGGTATCGGACAAATGTGCGTCATTGTTTGCAATAATATGGACATGACTACAACATTGATTAATCAAACGA
Organism: Thaumatotibia leucotreta; assembly: GCA_025490895.1. Taxonomy (NCBI): domain Eukaryota; kingdom Metazoa; phylum Arthropoda; class Insecta; order Lepidoptera; family Tortricidae; genus Thaumatotibia; species Thaumatotibia leucotreta. The sequence goes on along the minus strand of JALPQI010030769.1, from coordinate 97,643 downwards.
ATAATTTCTTGAAATTTGATTTTGAAGCTTTAAGGTGACTATTTAAAAAGGTTTCCATAGTTACCAGTGTCAAATATGTAATTTACTGAAAATGATTAAATGGTTAATTATTCAATCAACTTAGGCGTCATGTCCATATTATTGCGAACAATGACTCACATTTTTCCGATCTCTGATTATTAATGATAATCGTAAAAGTTTAAATGAATACTCGTAAAATGTATTACTTGCTTTCATTCACGATCCATGAATCAGATAAGTATAGCCTATAAAAGGTACAAATGGAGCAGTATTAGATATTTCCGTAGCGGCTAAAATTGTCGCTGCGCTCGGGCAGCGGAAGCGCCCATCTTGCGAATCCGCCATTAGCGAGGAAAAATATTGTTTTGTCATACGGTTGTTAATTGACACTTCCTGTTTGGATTTGTTTTATTAGCTGCGTTTTTTGATTTGTTTTACATATTAAGCCGTGTGGTGACGGCAGTATGAATACATTTGTTACCACCCCAACTCCTCCTTGGAGTAAGAGTCGACTAGGTAAGGGATTGAAGTGTCACTGACCATTATTTGATAAAAGATTGATGATGGGCATCTTATTTTGTGACAGTGTGAAACAGCAACTAAAAGCGTGACAGAGTGGCATGAAACAAGACAACGAAAAGAATTTTGACCCACAAGCCATCTGAATGAAAATGTGCGTTCTTCTCTCCTTATCTTGATGTATCTTCAAAATAACACAACTATCCAATCTCAATCCATACAACCAACAATGCCAATACTTACAGAGCTCGGCGCAGTGCCATTCTGCGCATCTCAGAATAGATCACAATAATTCATAACGTTATGAGTCGATGCCCATGCGCCGAACAAAGGGATTCGATGGATACCATTTGTATAAACATAATTAAACTGTTAAATAAAACTATGAAAACGGATAAACTCGCGTATATTAACTAATTTTAACTTCCTGATCGAACTTGAACTTTCTTCTTTTATCTGCGGTCCGCAGCCCACGAACCCTGTAAAGTGTTCGAAACGTCGGAATGAAGTTAAAATTAGTTAATATACGCGAGTTTATCCGTTTTCATAGTTTTATTTCATGAGTAATCCTCGCGGTAACCCATATTTATGTCCCATATTTTACGAATTTTAGAAATTAATAACGCATACCCCCTAAATCGGTTTTTTTTATCTCAAAGTACTCTGAAAATAAATTTCACTTCATTCCTGTAACTGTAATCCGTGCCAACTTTTAGGAATGCCATTTCCCTATACTATGTATGAAAATGACCATTTTTTTTGTCCATGGCATTGATTTATGCTACTGCCTTACCAAATTTTTTCATAGTAATTTGTATGGGAATTTCAGACGAAAGTCAGCACGGGTTCCTGTAACAGGACAGGATTGAGCTGGTTTTTTTTCAGTGTGTTTTGGGGTTAAAGAAGTCGATTTATGGGGTAATTATGCGTTATTAATTTCTAAAATTCGTAAAATATGGGACGCCCTAGTATTTAGTCACTACACGCTACATGTTTCGGAGAACCTAGGTCTCCATAGCCTTCAGTTTCCATTTGGTTGTTATTATTACTGAAAATAGAATCAAGCACACTTTTTATGTAAAATACTTTCAAATAGTTTCCGCAGTGATATATATTCTTGATGACATGTAAAAGGTGTAACCAACCACACAAACATGACAGCTGTAAATCATTTGAGCAGGAACAGGTCGTAAATCTGTTTCTGAGGCCCATTGTCACCTTCTGAGAACGACAATAACAATTGTCCTCTAGTACGGTATAATACCTACACTAGTAGTACCTAGTACCACAGAATCCATATCAGTAAATGTACAGAAAACCATCTCCGAAAACCCGTTTAAAGAAATAATGACTCTTGCTGCGATATTATTAAGTTCAAATTCCGACCGCGCAACGCTAAATGTCACTTAGAAGTGCGCTCTCTTTCTATCGCGTAACTCGTACCTTTTCTGGGTTGCGTATTTAAAAAAAAAATATTATCTTAATACTTAATTGCTACCTTTTTATTATGTTTTTTTTTATTGTTTTTAAACAACCCTTGTTTAATTTACTTTAAATTTGGGGGTGCTGAGAGATATTTACTAATTTGGCGGTTTTGCATTTTTCACCGAAAATGAACTCCCCTACAAAAGTACTTTCAGAGCTTGAAGTAGTGGTTCTGACTGCCTTGAGTAAGAACCAGTTAACTAATGCAACTGTTTTTTATTAGATCATATTCTCTAAAACGCAAATCAGCTTATAAAAAAAATACAGTTCTAATAGTGCAGTGTATACCAAACGGAAATTGGCAAATAACATTGTTCAAAAAGTCAAAAGTATGTTGCTGTAATGAACACCTAAATACTCACAAGCTTATTTGATTTAATATGACTGTATTTTTATTTTAAACTTAAGTGTATAAGAATCACTAAAAAATAAGTACTGCATTATCAAAAGCGATCAGTTCGAAAAGATATCATATCATACACTGCTACTTTTTATAGGGACCCTTCTTATGAAGTATGAACCCTGTATGCTTACCATGAGCTGCTGCCGCGTTATTAACGCAGACTTAATTTCTATCCATCAAAGACAGTATCGTCAGTGTAACAAAAAACGTATTATCATTAATATGCTTTCAAACGTTAAAACTCAAAACCTCGCAAGAATCCACAAAGTTTAAGTCTCAAAATCCAATTTTTTATCAACATAAACAAGTTTCCCTACAGAATATACTTTAAAGGAAAACCGATACCATCATAAACATATTTGTACAACGTCTTTATAATTACTCTCCTAACAGGCGTATCAAAGCCCTACTTATTATATCCCTATACGCCCCTACCTACAGTCTACACATTCCTTTATGAATCGACACAAAGTGTCTCTTAATTTCGCCCCCACTGGCAGCTTTACAAAGTTCTATCTGTTGCGTACCGACAGCAGAACAGTCTCTATGAATTTATATTTATTTATGTTTGCATAAAATATTGGCCGTGTTGTATATTTATTTATGTTTTCATAAAATAGTGGCCGTGTGGTGACGGCAGAAAGAATACATTTGTCACCACCCCAACTCCTCCTGCGGGTGTCGTAAGAGTCGACTAAGGGATTGAAGTGTCACTGACCATATTTGATTAAAGATTGATGACGGGCAGCAGCGTCATCCTAGTGGACACATTACTGCGATCGCCAATCCGCTTGCCCAGCGTAGCGATTATGGGCATTTACCTCCCAATGCGTCTATACGCATAGTTAATAGGAGAGGCCTACGTCCAGCAGTGGGCTATCATAGGCTGATGATGATGATGATGATGCATAAAATATTTGCATAAACATAGAAATCTAGGAGCTGATGGCAGAGCCCAACATTGTCGGCGTAACAGTCACACAGACTTCACAAGTTCACATATTTGGTCACCTGCTCAGAATGGGAAAAGATCGTGCTATAACCTATAATAAAATAAAAATATGGTTGACCTTTATTGACTCCCAAAATTTTTGTAGAACATGTGATGCCCCACCACACTCGGATATCTCTATGAATGCGCTAAGTTGATCTCGTTTCGTTGCCATGGTAACGAGACGAGACGGTCTGGTCTTAGCGCATTGATAGATATGTGCGAGTGTGGTCTAGGCCACCACAACGTATCCTTTACTTTCCAACTCATGGTATAGCTACTGTAATAAAATAAAATAACAATATCTTAAAATACTTGCTGTTTTTGCCGACCCTCCGCCAGGGGTGGCACACAAAGCGACTGCTCTTTCGCCCCGCTTCTTACTTTTTACTTTTTGGCCCCCACCCCCACCACCCTAGCTCAATGTTTGTTGTTTCAGTATTTTTATCTGCACGAGAATGGCTGGTTTCAAGTCTAGGTCTTGAAAAGAACATCCTTGTTTTTTAATTGCAAATGTAGTTTCCGCCTGCGCCACCCGCATCCAGATGCGGGTGGCGCAGGCCCGGTCATTGTGGCAATCTTTGGGGGAGACCTATGTTCAGCAGTCAGCAGTTTTGTAGTCTTTCGGCTGATATGATGATGATGGTGATGAAATGTAGCTAGCTATTTCAAGTTTTAACCGCGTTATAATATAAATGTACACCCTTATTCATAAACGTCTTATATGAATATAAGTATAACTTAATAAGCCATATAATATTATTAGGGGTCGGAACTATGGGTGCAAAACTTTAACAAAACTTTAAAATTTACATATTATGGGAACACTGCAGCCAAGAATAATACGAATATTATTGAAAAATCTGTTCCCAATTTTATTCCCTGTCTTTTTTTTGCGGGATTTGACATTAGGTCTCAAAATTTTTTTTGTTTATTTTGATGTCTAGAATGCATAGTTAAAATCTTTCGGTTTCCTCGCGAGCACCCTGTATAGTTATACAATAAATAGGTATACACCAAAAATTGTATTCGTAACATTCTTAAGGTGCGTTCAAACTAAAAGAGCATTCGCTGTTCTAACCTCCCACTCTACGAAATTCGATCGGTACACAAAACGTGATTGGTTGATCTCGTAGAACGGGCGCTAGAACAGCGAATGCTCTTTTGGTTTAAATGCACCTTAAGATGTACGTGAAGAACAGCGTCACGTATCCGACATTCACGTAGAATGCACCTCATAATAAAATTGTCGTTCCATCACTGTATTATGAGACGCTTCCTTGTTTCTAATTATTCGCTCGAAGTCACCCTTGGGGTGTATGTTATGTCATCTAGGTGATTATGATTGTGAGATGATGGCATTATTGATGTTGGACCTCCGTAGCTAGTTGGTCGTGACCCTGGTTACGAAGCTGGAAGGTCCGGGTTCGAATCCCGGCGAGGGCATTTTTGGATATTAATTTATCACAAATATTTGTTCGTTGGTCGTGACTGTCTATCTATTTAAGTATCTATATGTATCTATCTATTATATGTCGGTCCATGGCATGAAGAACTTAATAATTCGAGATATTTTTGTAAAGTTAAATAAACATTTATGACAAATCGAAGTTTTTTTTTCTACTTCTCATCTCAAGTTATGTTCTTCACGCCATGTATCGAATGATATCGTCGCCTGGTACCCACATCACAAACGTTACTTGAGCTTACCGTGGGACTAGGTCGATTTGTGTAAGGTAAGATGTCCCAAAATATTATTATTTATTATTCATGACATGACCCTGGAAAAGGCCGGGATAATGCTACGTAGAAGAAGAAAAAGATTCATGACATGAAATAAAAGTATGTAAACGGATAAGCTCGCGTATATTAATTAAATTAAATTTAACTTCTTCCCAAGATACGCGAGTCTATCCGTTTTCATAGTTTTATTTTATGAGAAATCATTGCAGTACCTAACCGAAGAAATTATTTATTATTATTTATTTATTTAAAATTATTTATAGGAATGATTGGATTACTTCGTAGCTCATTCGGTAGTAAAACGAAGTACCCAAGTACAAAAAAACAACCTCAAAAACGCTCAATATGAAAACTGTGACGTCATCACTAAATCAGACCGCCACAAAAGCCCGTGTCAAAGACATAAAGGCACACACACAACGAGGTAAAAAGACGCTGCGCCAAACAAAATGTCTATACAGGGTCGACTAAACATTGCCAAGATGGGAGTGGGGGAGAGACTAATATTATAGAAGAGACAGATATAAGGTACCTATTTTATGGTTAAGGTGCCTATTTATTCATAAGTTTCATAACTAGGCAACATAATTTGTCTTCTAACTTAGGAAGTCGCTGTGTACTTTTGAATTTGTTTGTCCCTTTCGCTCTTATACACGTATTTGGTAAGATCGAAAGGGACAAACAATATCGGCTTGGTAGTTAGAGGATGATTGAATACTGACCCACCGTAGAACCATATCAATGTGTCGTTATAAATCAAATGGTCTGTATATCTGTGTATATAACTGTCGTATATTTGACACTCAGCGTTACTATGACAAGCTTCTATCCCTCTTATTCGTAAATATATTCTAACTTAGCAAGCCACTTGTTTATCCCTTTCGATCTTACCAATATGTCTATAGAAAATAGAAACGAAAGGGACAAACAATATTTAGCGGCTTGTGAAGTTGTCTAGGCATGAAGTGAAGAAGTCAAAGACATAAAGGCACACACACAACCAGGTAAGAAGACGTCGCGCCAAACAAAATGTCTATACAGGGTCGACTAAACATTGCCAAGACGGGAGTGGGGGAGAGACTTGGAAAACAGAAGAGACAGAAATAAGGTATTTTAAGGTTAAGTTGCCTATTTATTCGTAAATGTCTTCTAACTTAGCAAGTCGTGATATTCTTTGTCCCTTTCGGTCTTACCTATATGTTTATAAGAGCGAGAGGGACAACAATATTTAGCGACTTTATGAAGTTGTCATGTCATGAAGTGAAGAAGTCAAAGACATAAAGGCACACACACAACGAGGTATAGAGACGCTGCGCCAAATAAAATGTCTATACAGGGTCGACTAACCATTGCCAAGACGGGAGTGGGGAAGAGAGTTGGAAAACAGAAGAGACAGAAATAAGGTATTTTAAGGTTAAGGTGCCTATTTATACATAAATGTCTTCTAACTTAGTAAGCCGTGATATTCTTTGTCCCTTTCGGTCTTACCAAATTGTTTATAAGAGCTAAAGGGACAAACAATATCGGCTTGCTAAGTTAGGTGGCGTTTATGAATAAGGGAGTCAGTCTTAAATTACGTAGGGGATTCTATTGGAATCTTTTTAAAACTAGATTATGCCCAAGTACAAAAACAACCTCAAAAACGCTTAATATCAAAACAGTGACATCACGTCATCACTAAATGAAAGCCCTAAAAAACAAAAACCCGTGTCAAAGACATACAGGCACATACACAACGAGGTAAAAAGACGCTGCGCCAAATAAAATGTCTATATAGGGTCGACTAAACATTGCCAAGACGGGGTGGGGGAGAGAGTTGGAAAACAGGTGGGACTGGGGAAACTAAATAAAGGCAGCTACGACCTTCGTAGCTTATACCTAGTTGCCGATTTCTAATGAACTTTTGACAGTTATAGATGAATCCTTATTAATACGAGTATGAGGGTAACTAACAATAACGAACACCTATAATTAGCCTTTTTTTTTTGAAAAATTCAAATTTAGAACGTAAACATTAATCTACGAACGTGTTTCATGATATGTCAAAGCCAACAAAATGCTTTTATCCGCCATATTTATATACATTTTTTTGATTTCTACTGAGGCAGAATACATGGCACTATAGACATTTTCAATATGTTCAGTACCTATAGAATCTGACTGCGGTTTAGATACTTTAGATCTCACGTCTACGCAACGCCATCTGTTGGCGAAATATCGAAACCCCTCATTTAAAACAAGTTTCGCACTCTCTACATCGCTACTCTATCGCCGGTTATACAACATATCGCTGTATACGTGCCCCATAAGCGAGCGACAAAATCGTTAACCTGCGTCTATGGAACATTGTGGAACTCCTGACAGTCCGTAAATATGTACACAGTTCCTCGTATTTAATGGTTGAAGAAATGTATACATATATATAAATAAATAAATAAATATCTTGGGACATCTTACACAAATCAACCTAGTCCCACGGTAAGCTCAATTAAGGCTTGTGTTGTGGGTACCAGGCGACTATATATATAATAGACAGATACGTATAGATACTTAGATACATACACGGCCATGACCAAGGAACAAACATTTGTGATAAATAAATACACAAAGAATGCCCTCGCCGGGATTCGAACCCGGAACCTCCAGCTTCGTAGGCAGGGTCACTACCAACTAGGCTACAGAGGCTGTCAAATATATGAATAATGAAATAAGATGAACACACGATAAATTAAGATCATTATTTTAATTCCATAAGATTTGAAACTTTAATCCATTTCATATGTCTTACTAAATAACTAGTTTTATGTAACTAAGTCACGTGCTCACGTGGAAACCATGTTCTTTCTTAATTTAAGAAATTAAAATTTATTTTTCCAAGGCAAATTCTACTTAACATTAACGAACACCTATAATTAGCCGCTCTAATTCGCAAAATTCAAATTTAGAACGTAAAATAAATCTATGAACTTTTTCATAATTTGTCAAAGACAGCAAAATGCTTTTGTCAGACATATTTATTTACATTTTTTTTTATTTCTGGGGCACAGAATACACGGTACTATAGACATTTTCAATATGTTCAGTACCTATAGAATCTGACAGCTGTTTAGATACTTTAGATCTCACGTCTACGCAACGCCATCTAGTGGTGAAATATCGAAAACCCTCATTTAAAAGTCGCGGTAGACGAGTTCCGTTCACTCTCTACATCGTTACTCTATGGCCGGTTATACAACATATCCCTGTATACGTGCCCCATAAGCGAGCGACAAAATCGTTAACCTGCGTCTATGGAACATTGTGGAACTCTTAAGACAGTCCGTAAATATGTGCACAGATCCTCGTATTGAACGGTTGGAGAATCGTGTACATATTTATGAATTTTGCTTTTAGGGCTGGTTGGATATGCAATGTATGAAGTCATTTTCTTAAAAACAGAGTTTGTGATGGATGAGTACATAGACAAGCTTTTTCTATTTGTTTATGGTAGTCGGTTAATATGATGATGATGCGGGTAGTTTGGTAGAAAGTTAGATTCCAGAAAAAAGTTAGCAGGTATATTTACATAATAGATACTAGACACCTAACAAATAGGATTTAATAAAAACATAAATAATAAATACATATTTTGAAACATCTTACACAAATCGACCTAGTCCCACGGTAAGCTCAATTAAGGCTTGTTTTGTGATAGATATATACATATAGATACTTAAATACATAGACAGCTATGACCAAGGAACAAACACTTGTGATAAATAAGTACACAAATAATGCCCTCGCCAGGATTCGAACCCGGAACCTCCAGCTTCGTAGGCAGGGTCACTATCACTACCAACTAGGCTACGGAGGCTGATAAAATGTCTTTAAAAAACTAGTTTTAAGAAGTTGGTATTTAAAATAGTACAATTAGCCACTGTAATGAGATTTCTCACTTTTTTTTTCTTATTGAATTGACAATATAGACAGGTATTACTCGTAATTATTTAGAACTTTTTAGAGATGCTAGACCTAAGTCCACATTAAATGTTTATTGCTACGTTTTCCCATGTATACAATAAAATAAACAGAATGGTATGACAGTACCTACTTTTTCTCAGTTTCTCCTAACCCCTTACCAAGAAACTGCATCTAAATCGCTATCCTATCGCTAACTTATCGTTATAAATCACTTGGTACCGGCTCGCCACCTGTTCGCCATCCGGCCTTTAATGAACGAAAAGTAACTGACGCAATATCGTATACCTATATACGATACAATACATCGCTTCGACTCTATAGACTACGCGTTAAGGTTGCTTTTCAAATTGTGACTTAGGACCTTTTGTTACGCGCTTAGTAGGTAATTTTAGCAAGCTCATTTCATGGCGGAATTCTTATTTTGAATTTGGTCGTATTAGAATAGGAGTTGAATTTAAATGGACTTTAGAATGTGTTCGGATAGTTCAGGCACGTGTGGCGTATTGGCGCGCTTTGCTGCGAGATGCCTTTAGTTTTCGCACAGATATAAGAGATATATACTTGGGCTTGACTATGTTGACTTTTGAAAGAATTCTTGTATGTAATTAATGTTGCGATTATAATTATATTATGTATTGTTTAGATATGCACCAAGTTAGGTACACGTATGATACTGTAACTAACGTGAGTCTCATATTTAAATATTACGTCACAATACACGTCGGGCTTTGGTCGCGGGTACACCATGATGAGGATCCTCAGAATGGATCGAAACATGTCGAAACATGTCGAGCAATTATCGACTTAAATTACGTGAGTAGAACCCGTTTGATAAATATCTAAACACGTATTATGATAGATTGAAGAAACATGCTCTTTTTTTGATGTTTGGTTATACACTTTAAGGCTTAAGGTATACCTAAGTACCTACATAGTTACAATTTTAAACACTGCATGAAAACTGTAGGTACCTACTGACATTTTTAAAATTCAGACCCACCTAGAGTTTTGCCGGTGAATAAAAAAGCATTCTAATTATGGTCATTATTTTTAATTCCATAAGATTTGAAAGTTAAATCACTTTTAGCTTTTAAAATATTTTAAATCATTTTAATATGTCTTACGAAATAACTACTAGGTATAACTAATTACATACTTATGTACTTAAGTCACATGCTCAGGTCGAAATCGAGTTTTGTTTTTAATTTTCTTAAATTAAATTAGTTAAATTAATAGTTTAACAATTAATTTTATTTCTCCAAGGCAAATTCTACCAGCTAACATTAACGAACACCTATAATTGGCCGTTCCAATTCGCAAATTTCAAATTTAGAACGCATTCCACACCAATCACAATAGAGTTCTCGGCGTTCCAATTCCGTGCGCTATTGTTGAACGGCGGGCCCTGATTGGTCGAGGGGACAATGGACCACGCCCACAACAATGCCCCATTGTCGTTTTACGCCCAACGGTTTTCAATTTTTTTGGAAAAACCGTTAGGGATTGGTGTTCGAACTTTGAATGATAGATTTGGAATTGGCGAGCTGTTTCGATTTAAGTTTTATTTGTTTCAAGGATAAGTTTGTCAAAGTACTAATAGGTAGGTAAACATCAGCAGGGGCCCGTTTCTCGAAAGCTTGTAACTTGTAATACAAGTGGAAGTCTCTTTTTGACGCTATTCATTAAGGTGCGTTTAAACCAAAAGAGCATTCGCTGTTCTAGCGCCCGTTCTAAGAAATCAACCAATCACGTTTTGTGTACCGATCGAATTTCATAGAGTGGGAAGTTAGAACAGCGAATGCTCTTTTAGTTTAACCGCACCTTTAGATAAGAACTTCCGCTTGTATTACAAGTTACAAGCTTTCGAGAAATAGACCCCAGGCCTATCCAAGATGCCATTCTGGAATTGTATACGAGAAGTTATAAGTAATAAATGTATGAGAATGACAGATTCCTAAGAAAAGTCGTATAAAAATACTTTTTCGTGATTTCATAGTTGTCCCCATAGTAAACGTTGCTCAGAGTTACCTTCTCTAGTTTCTCTACTACCCTATTCTTTCCTGCTCCACGATCTATACGTCACCCTGTATCATCAACATCATCATCATCATCGGCCGAAAGAAGTCCACTGCTGAACACAGGCCTCCCCCAAATATTGCCATAATGACCGGTCCTGTGCCACCCGCATCCAGTCATAAAGAACTTATACATACGTATAGGTACCTACATTGTCAGCCTATATTAGTCCACTGCTGGAAAACGGTCTCTCCTTAGCCTATGCGTAGGGATGCATTAGGAGGTAAATGCCCATAATCGCCACGCTGGGTAAGCGGGTTGGCGATCGCAGTAATGTGTCCACTATAATGACGCTGCTGCCCATCATCAATCAGAAATAGGTCAGTGCCACTTCAATCCCTTCCCTTAGTCGACTCTTACGACACCCATGAGGAAGAGATGGGTTGGTGACAAATGTATTCTTATTGCTGTCACCACACGGCATAGGTAGGTAAAGTCAATGCGGGTAAGACCGTGTATCAGGAAAGTCCGTCTACCAAATGATTTGTATCCCTAACTCGACAGCATGAGACGCTTATGACGGATTTTCCTTTAAAATTAAATATACCGGGTTTACCCACACTGATCTTACTAAGTATTATTATGAGCTTCAAAACAGATACGTACACTATCTATAAATAGAAGTCTAGCATCAGATTTATTCGAAACCAAAGTAAACTTAAGGGGAAACATTTTTACACATTTTGCCTTAAAAATATCGCTTACTCCTAATGGAACCATTAGTTAGACTAATCTTCATTTGTAGCGTCCCCTATGGAACGAATTCAACTAAAAAATCTCGTATCTCAAAACGCACTGCATAACTGCAACCTTAATTGCACGACATAAGGTTGATAATAGGAATGTTATATGAAGATGCGAGGTTTTGAAAATTAGTAAGAGTATTACGTGTTTTCATTAATAGATGGACATTTCACTTAGTTTTTTAAACTGAGCTTTTACGGAAAAATGAGGTTCATTCGGCCACTTAACTGAGGCCATTTTTTGTAACGTATTAATGTTCGTTTAATGCTTTGGGCGTTTTAGGATTTTTAATGGAAAGTAATCGGCTATTAAGCTTGTCTACGATAGAAATGTATTTAAAGTAGATTGCAATAATCGATTCATACTACCTATTAATATCTATGTTTAGTTACAGTTTGTAGTACCTAAATTACACGCTACCTAGGTACCTACCTAATACTTACTTATATTTTTGTCAGTCATTTGTCCAACAGATTGTTCAATTACAGGACCTATTAAAATCTATGTTTAGTAACAGTTTGAAGTACCTAAATTACACGCTGCCTAGGTACCTAATACTTATATTTTTGTCAGTCATTTGTCCAACAGATTGTTCAATTACAGGATGACTTTTTATTCACCGTTCAAATACAGGGTTAATAAAATTCTGAGGCCATATTGATGAACTTTTACTATCGGACCGACATCCGATTCGAGAAAAAAATCTGAGGTACCATACATTTCCACCTACATCTCAGGGTTCGTATTGTATTGTAATAATTATCGTATTTTTTTTTCTAGAATCGGTTGTCAGTCCCATAGTAAAAGTTCTTCAATATGACCTCAGAATTAGGTAACTAAAGTTTGCCGGTCAATAAAAAATCAATAGAAATTTATTTGCTCTGGATGTTACAAAATAGGAACATAAAATAAGACCTAGTAGCCTTTTACGTATCTGATTGGCATTATCTCAAGCATCAGATTGTATTGAAAGCTATACCTAGGTTATCAAATAATCTAAGTATGGACTTCCTAACTAATTGGTGAAAGTAGAAAGTTAACTATTTTAGGATTTTATAATATGTATTATTAGTATGCTTTAGTACGGGATATTTACCATGTAAATAGGCAATGATGACTGGCAAGTCAAATCAGCATCTTTTTTCGAACTGACAAAACGATCACCACTATGAAATTTTATATGAAATCTTAGTAATAATTTCTTTACACCCATGTATTATGTCGTGCATAATGTTAAATAATTTATTTTAACTTCAGTCATCATCCCTATTGCAATTATTGAACACCCGATATTTCGGCACTGTCGCAAATGCCATCTTCACGAAGTGCCCAATAATTGCGATTTACATGATAATTATCCCGTTTTAAGTGAAACTAATAATGTAAATTATCTTGTTAGCTTAAAAACATACGTATAAGTAAGTTGGGCTTTTTTTTCAAAATAGGTAAAAAGTGTTTTCCTACTCAGAATCACCAGCTCATCGATGGGAGAAAAAATAGTCTCGTTGTTTGTTTTCCATTTTGTAACCATTTTTCAGACACTTTGTAGGTACCTACCTACACTTGGAAATGGAAAGTTACCTACCTAAACCGATATGAAATTTTAGAACATTCTTTCTCGTAGTCTTTTCTCCTACATTGAAAGAGCTCTTTATTCTGAGTAGGAAAAACCTAAAATATACAAACACATGTTCAGATATTTTTGGGCACCGTGGTCAAATTATTCCTAAATACTAAAAAAAAAAAATCGCTTTTATACTAGAATCTTTCGATAGAAAAATTCTAGATTAAAAATAACAAAGAAGACATAAACATAATATGAAAATGCTCTCCGACGCGGCCCGATTCCGGCCGATCGGGGGGAAGCGAGGGTAAGACGCATCAAAAGTTTCCAAAGGGTTGAAATGAACCCGTTATTTGGGAGGGGAGAATCTTTTGATTAGGTTTAATGTGTCTTAAGGTGCGGAATTCTGAATGAACTTTGATAATTTCGTTAGGGGTTAAATTGCGATTATGGGAGTAGGTTCGATATTTTGTATTGGCGTGTTTGATCGTAGATTTTGGTTGGTATGTAATTTTATTATCTAAAGAGTAACTTAGATTTATTTTCTGCCAGATTGTGATGTTTCGAATATAGATCGATCGATACAAATGCATAGTTTTATTAAATAGATATAAACATAGAAGTGTCTAATATTACGGGCAAAATTTTGGTTTATTTTGATTTTGACATCATTAAAATTATAGACAGGTAACCTAAACAAAATTAATTGTATGAAAAATAGACATTTCAAAAAAATATACATTCAAAACGCCAATTTCATAAGTAATGACCGAATACTTAGGCCTATATTATATTTTTAGACCAACTTTGAGTGACACGAAGTTTCATTTTATGCGCACTTAATTAAAAATCTATGTATATTTGATTATTTTTATTTACTAATAAAAAAAATTAAGTACCGCTGGTGCCTTTTTTAGGCTCTAGTGCGAGAAGTGGGTCATTTTACGTCAGGTCCAAAACTTCGGGGGCCATCTGTACTAAAAAACGTCGTACGAAACACATGCAAAAAGGAAATTCATAACTCGTGTCGATTTAAAACATCGCTACTCGTTTCGAATTTCATGTTTTTCGCACTTGTGTCGTAATGTACTATTTTATAGTAGTTATCTACTCGAATAATTTTACTAAAATATCTGAGCCTACTTCACAATCAACCTTTAAAAATCTTGCTAATAGCTCTAAAAATAGGTGTGACTATTATTGTCTGGGCGATTTATTTGTATAAGCCACAATATGTTTCACGTATCAATGAGATTTACATGCAAGTTGTCCTTATTTTTAACTATTTTATTAAAATTGTAATAATATTTATGATTAGCAAACCCATTTAAATTGATTGTGTTATCGGTTTGGATTGGTTAGGCCAGTAGCAAACTTGGCATATTTTGGTATAAACTTAATTGCCAATATTATTATGGAAGTGGTTTTATTAACATAAAAGCATTGTAATAACATGCATTTTGTCTAGTTGGAAGACTTGGAAGTGGCTAGGTAGTAGGCGCATAATATCTGCTTATAAAAATAGGTGTTTGCCAACGTACAAAAATACTGAATTTTATTATTTTCATCGCATAATAAGCTCAATACAAATAATTTCAGTATATCATTTTACTAGGTATTGCATGGCAAAACTGCAACCTTTGAAATATTTCATTTATCTTTCACGAAAATGTTCGAACAGCAAATGACTGGATCTTTTCCTCTGATAGGCCACCGAACCGACAAAAAAACTTCTATTTAACCGATTTCAAAAAAGGAGGAGGTT
The DNA here is from genome assembly GCA_025490895.1 of Thaumatotibia leucotreta. NCBI lineage: Eukaryota > Metazoa > Arthropoda > Insecta > Lepidoptera > Tortricidae > Thaumatotibia > Thaumatotibia leucotreta. The sequence continues at coordinate 82,372 of JALPQI010030769.1, read as the reverse complement.
CTCAATCCGACTGTTTGTACGTACGTTACTCGATCTCCGGAAATCTTGTACCAATTAAAAACAATCGAACATGTATAAACTCCGTGTTGGCCCGTTGCCACCAAATCAGGGTCTGATGATGGGATCTTAAAGGAATCGGTTTTTCCTAAAAAAAACGTTTGTATGACCACTATTTTCCCAGCAGTGACTATCGATACATCACACGTGTATAGAGTATCTATTACCGACTGTACTCGTACAGTCTCCATGAAACGCCGGAAACACCACAATGCTGAATCCGATCCGGCCAATTAGCGTCGCCGTCGGCTATTTTCGCCGCGCTTTCTTGCAGTGACCTTTTTATAGCCTTATTTATCGGGAAGCCTTTTTATAGCCCTTAGTATTAAAACATAGTTTATGATCTAAGTTACATTTAGGATATGTTAACCCTAATTAATTTATTAAAATTGTTATGGATAGTGTAAGGCAATTAATAAAAATGGTTTAATCTTAATAATAAAATATAACTGACGGATGACATCCGCAGATCACGAACCCTGTAAAGTGTTCGAAACGTCGGAATGAAGTTAAGATTACTTAATATACGCGAGTTTATCCGTTTTCATAGTTTTATTTCATGTGTAAACCTCGCGGTAACCGAAGAAAATAAAATATAACTGCTTAAAATATTTCAGCGTTAAGGAAATTCCCTTACTCTCTGGAATTTTGTAGGCTTACAATTATTATTATGAAGAATTGTAAGCCTAATGGTTAAAAAATGTATTAGTAACAGTGTTGTTTAATGGAAGCTACTACATTTATCAGTGTATTTGCCATTAGTTCAGAATATTTAGTAGGTAATCACGTACATAAATTCACCTGTCTAATATAGCTTGTATTTTACAAGATCTATTAAATTTCAATAAAGGAGAATAGTGAAAGGAAAGATTAAATTTTCATAAATATTGGATGTCATATACCAAAGAAAAAACGACCAAGATCACCAACGTCCGAGGTGGGAATCGAACCCACGTGCTTTCACGGCTGATGCCTGCACCGCTCGGCCACTCGGTCTTAGCAACCTCCAATAAATTTTCTCGGGTATGTGCAATCCCTTACTACAAGGCTACGCGCCTTTGACCATACTCTAAGGGCAAGCAATATATTAATTTAATACATAATACCACAAGCATATTACTTACCTGTTTTCAATAAGGTCCCTAGACTATATAATATCTTCATCGGTGAGTACAAACAATATGTTCTAAAATCTATTCAAGCATACCCCATACTACCGTATCAATACAAAAAGACATATGACACTGCACCTCTACGATCCTTAAGCCTTTTTAAAGGCACCATAGATTTCTAATCTGCATAAGTAGAGGCCCCAATTAAGAAAATCAAAGACATTGAAAACAATCTCTTTGAAACTAAGACGGACAAAACCGAAGCAATCTAGTAATGGACATCGATCCTGATACCTAAGGGGTCGGGATTTTAAGTTCGGAAAGGTTGAAGATTTAGAGATACGGGTATTGTTTTATGAAAGAGATGCTGTTGGTAGTATACACCGTGTTTTTATTGATTTCCGTTAAATTGGACAGGTTACTTGGGACATTAATAGATGTTGCCTGGTATATCGGCTTTTGTTAATTTCGTACAAAAATTTTTTTTTTTTCGTTTTCATACATAATAAATGTAATGGCAAGTGTGAGAGAACCTTTAGAATAAGATCTCTGATGACTGACGGCACACGTCAAAATAAGTAGCATTAAGATGTAATAAAGGTTGCAAATTGCAATACACTTGCTTATTTTTTTAATAACTCAACAACAGTAAGAGTTAAGACACTAGTTTCTTAGAGAAATTGACTATTTTTGACCTAAATATTCTTCCCTTTAATTTAACGGAAATCAATAAAAACACGGTGTATAAATGGTAGTGGTAGAATGATTGAGTGTTAGAATATAAATTGATTTATTTTATTGATTGATTGATACCATTCGTTAGTAGAAAAAAAGTAAACAAACCTAGTGGCTTATGATGGTCCCGTTTTATCTATTTATCGTTCTACGCGTCACTTTCGCACCTTACAGAGGTACTTGTTAGAACCTGACGGCAACAACGACAAACGATTAAACACGATACCATCATAAGCCCACTAAAGAACACAATCTTGATTTTATCTCTAACTTTAAACGTTAAACCTTATGTTTTATTCTATTAAACATATAAATCAATGTGACAAGGAAGGACAATTGTCTTTATTTATAGATTTTCCTTCTTCATAAACGTTGCCTAACCCAGCTGATAAGGTATCGTTTGTCCCTTTCGATGAGACAGTATGGCAATATTTATCAGGTCGCCTACCAACGTATATAAATAAGGAGTTTTATCTACTTTATGTTTGTAGACAAAGTGTCGAAATAACGCTAGCATCCTCGGCCATAAGAACCCGTTTTAGATCTAACGTATAAAAAGATATATCTTGAGACATCTTACACGAATCGACCGGGTCCCACGGTAAGTTTTTTTTTATACCACGTCGGTGGCAAACAAGCATACGGCCCGCCTGATGGAAAGCAGTCACCGTAGCCTATGGGCGCCTGCAACCCCAGCGGTGTCACATGCGCGTTGCCGACCCAATAAGAACTTGTGATTAGCTCAATTAGGGCTTGTGATGTGGGTACTAAGTGGCGTTTTATTTAATAGATAGACACTTAAATACATAGACAGCCATGACCAAGGAACAAATATGTGTGATAAATAAATACATAAAAAATGCCCTCGCCGGGATTTGAACCCGGAATTTCCACCTTCTAGGCAGGGTCACTACCAACTACGCTACGGAGGCTGACAACTTATTATACTTTACTTATTTGTATAATTTTCTGCATTTCCCTTTATAAATAAATACAGCAAATAATTCAATATAAATCCTGCATAGTACCTAGTACCTACTATTATATCGGCGCGAGGTAGGGTAATCTTAAATGATAATATTTAAATCCTATAACCCATACCAGCAAGTCTAATTGAATCATACAATTACATGCTCAAATTATATATCTACTTCTTACTCGATAGGTACTGGGAGAAAATTCTTTATAGTAAATATTGCATGTCATAAAAGGAAAAAAATGTTTTATGGACACAAAAAATATGTAGCAGGTACCTAATTGTATCAGCTATCTATCTATAATGTTATAACTTATTTTGGTATCTATACTCCTCACAAGTAATATATACTTAAAACATATACCAGATCAAAAGACAATTCCATAAAATACCTACGATCGCCAAACTGTTTAAACCCAAAACAATTTAATCTACCTATACCTATGCCGTTATATATACAAGTGTAACCGTAATACAACCTAAAATAATATTACTAAATAATCATACGTAACAAACTTCGCCCATCCACTCAAAACAGCACACATAAAAGCCTCAATGTAAGCGAAACCATGAAGCAATACTGAAACAGCAATAAAGCCCTCCCTCCGCCGGGAGATAATATCCAGGGAGAAGTGGGTCATGCCCACCCCGGCTGGAACAATGTCCTTTTTAAAGGCATTTCGGTGAAAGCCTTTTTACAGTCACAAAATACCTGCGATCACAAAATATATACGAATGCTCGGAATCGATACAGAATTGTGTAATTATGTTTGATGCTTTTGTAAGTATTATTATTTGTTTTATTTAAGCCGAAAAAAGTGACAACTGCTTAAATAGTATTCGTACATTTGAGAATTTAATGTCCTAGACAGGATTGCGTTTTTACAGCATATGATTTTTGTCATAATGTAAAGTAAATATCTTTTCTGTTATTAAATTTAATTAATATAAGCGAGTTTATCCGTTTTAATAGTTTTATTTCATGGGTAATCATCGCGGTAACAGAAAGAAAATATTATCTTTTCTGTATAAAGGTATGAGATTGTGAGTCAAGATTCTCAATTTCTTACGCTTACAATAATTTATATGTGTTAGCATATAATTACCATAATTGTATACAGAACTGACGAAAGAAAAGAAACAAATATGTAACACGTGTTCAACGCTTCGTTACATTCTCTAATTAGGCGTCCCTTACGAAATTACGAAAAACGCTCATTTTAGCGACCGTTCTATATTTAGAGCAACCTTGGCAATGAGATTAAAATCATACAAGCGTTATGGCTTGTCCTTTTTATAGGACAATCACTGCATGCCATAATTAGAATGCAAAAAAATATTATCATTCCGGTTTCGTTTATTTATAGCTTTTTTTAAATACAAATTACACTTACGTAGATACTGAGTTATTGATTGACGATTTTTTTTTATACGGAATTCAGAGACAAAAGAAAGGTAGGTTAGCTTTTTAATCTAATTAAGGCGAAGAGTATAGATATAAAAACGGGCCGAATGGGAAAGTCCATTACAATATCTCCGATCCAACAATAGACCGTTTTCTTGAAGCCACGCCTTGCATTGTGAACGCCCAGACAAGAAAAATTTCTCGGCAAACCTAACCGATTGTATTGACTTTTTAAACGCCCTACACACCCACTGGGTCTCATTGTGTGCACGTCGACAATAACTCGGAACCACTGTGCGCCGGACTAAGACGATCGCAGGGCGGAGTCTAGAGAGAGACCGCGGCGAACCTATTTGATAAATAATGGGGGGGAGTGCGACAGCGCACACCGCTCGGTCACGCTGCGCTAGAAAAGGATGGGCGTCCGCTTTGTATAGATTCTTGTGTTATTCCGCATAGACAATTGATTATTTCGCGATTTCTAAATAAAACCTCACCCAAATTTGTAAGTATCACCTCACAGATGTCCTAAGCTATCTATTTGTAAAGGTATAAACGTATATTTCATTAAAGTAGTGTAAGTTAATGGTGTGTAAGCGGGGTATTGTTCGTAGGGCACTGACATTAGGTAGGTGCGTCCTTGTCGCTCTCGCGGGGCGGGGGGCAGGCATTGTAGCGCGCGCGTATTGTCGCTTCGATCTGCTTCATTGTGTGGCGCCGCGTCGCGAGGAGCGGACGTACGTTCGATTTTCGAATTCCGAACCGCGTTCGATCGTTTACGAGTTTGAGCGTTCGTTTTTTTTTGTGTTGTGTTTTTAAAGTTTTGAACTGTGTTATAATGCCAAAGAGTGAGACTGTTTAGACGTGTTTTGTTTTTTTTTTCTGTTGAATGCTGGCCGGTTTTCTCTGATGTCTCGAAAACAGAAAGGAACAATGGTAACACTGTTGAAGGTAAATAAAATTACATTTTAATTGTGATGTAGCATACGAAATAATAATAAAAATCCAATACCTACCTTTTTTATAAAACAAAAATCTAAATATAAACTCATTCATGTTGTAACTTGCCCACTGGTTCAAAACGGTCAAAAATCTGGACAAAAGTCCCTAATAAGTAAATTCTTCTCCCCTTTTGTGATCTTTGAATTAAATCTCTTATTGTGGCAAAAGGTTGCGAAATACCAGGCAGTTTTGCCAGTCGCCTGTGAGAAAAGAACCTGTTTTCCATTCAGCTCGCTTGACATTTGACATGGTCAGATGATGGATGAAAGTCGGACTTTTTGATCTGGACTTTGAATAAAAGGGATTATTATTAATCGGATGCAAAAATAAATCGAATAGCGGTTGTTTATAATTCGATTTATATTTTACTATAAACGATTATTTTTGAAATGATAATTTTGTACTTTGATATTTGTACTTTGAAATGAAAAGTTTAAAAAAAGTGTTTTCTTATTTTAGCCATCGCTTCTTATTTTAGCTTCAATACATTTTTAACTAATCGTCATCCTTCTAACTTTTCTTCCCGATATTTGCTATTTGTTACGGAACCTGGGTTCTCCTTCACAACCTAATCCCAACATTTAGTTTACGCAATTTTACGACATTGCCTGATAAAACAAACCGACTGATAAAATAAATTATAATTTGTGTTCGATTCTATTCTAATGCATATTAGTATACTAAGTTTTAGTATATGAGTTAAATGATATTTGCACTGATCGCAGAAATACTTTTATAAATATTTGATTAATAACTATTAAGTGACGAGACTGCAGTTGCGTCTAGTTGTAAAATTTAGCAATAGGCATTATACATAGGTTAATTAGTGTGGTCTCCTATTTTGCTATATGTACAGGTAAATTATTAATTTTTCTATTTTGTAAATAACGACGTTTTTACAAATATAAACCTATACCTACTTTACTTTTACACTCGTATTTCAAATAGATTTTAGATATATTAAATGGTGCAATTTTAGTCGGTTATACTGTATAAGCTATCTTTACAGCGCATTTTTTAAATAATATTATGCTCTTTAACCTAGACCGTTAATTCCCGTGGAAAATGTTTTGTAGGTATTATCGTACCGCATACTTTAAGATTACTTTAAATAAGTGTAACGAAGGGGGTATGTACCTATTCTGTAATACTTGTATACTGAATTTTACATGTTTGTCTTCAAATAAACAATTCTTACAATAGGTACACATATATATCTGTATTTGTGTGTGTCAATGAATAGGTATTAATTTCTTTTTGGGATCCCAGTAATGTATTGAACGAATTTATTAAAAACGTTATGTGGGAGTGTTATACGGGCTTATTTATTTTTTCTGGAATAAGGTGCTTTGTCGAGAAAGAAAAAGAAGCTCGGTCGCCCAGATATAAGGAACCACTACAGGGTGCTTAGCCAAGTTACCAATCGCTAACGCTTAATCGTCAATCGTAAACGAAAGGCAGCTGTCTTCGTCGCACTAATATGAAAGAGTGACAGAGAGGGAAAACTACGATACGCTACTAAGCGTTAGCGATTGGCAACTTGGCTAAGCATCGTGGTCATACTACGTCCAGTATGAATTTTCCAACTAAACAACTAACGAAAAACTGGTAATCTACTCGTAAAGCCCATTTGTAATAAAAAAAACCGACTTCATCTGATTCTCCAAGATCCCATCATCATATCCCGACTTTGTGCCAACGGGACCATGTCGGTTTGTTTTGAAGTCGGTTAAAAAATAAATATAGAAATCGGTTGGTGTGATATTCAGTAAGCCATCCATTTGCCGTGCACATGCTTAATGCAAATTGATGACTTTTATGGTTTTCTCATCTCATGGATGCCTTTGTCAGAACTGGACCAAATTAAAATGGGACCAATTGGTAAAAAAAAAACATTAAAATCGGTTCACGCGACGGGAAGTTCTGAGGTAATAAATGTAAAGAAGCATACAGCCAAATCGAATCCTCTTTTTTCGAAGACGATTGAAAACGACTGCCTGACGCAGTTTTACAAAATACATAAGAAATTATTACAGCGATCAAAAGAGCAAGAACTTTGAAAGCACGCGGGTTAACAGCTAAAAAATACAGAAGCGATTATAAATTGCGTAATGGCTGGTCTATAATTTACATTAACAAAAGGAATACATACTTACTTACCACTTAACAATCCTTAAATACCCTTTTAGCTTGTCGCCTGCGGCCTTTCAGAAGTTTACTGAACATGTTTTTATTTTTACTGGAGTTGATTCATCTTTAATGGCCCCGGAGATAATGCGAAATATAGTGGAACAAACGTTTGGTAATATAGTTAATTATCGTTGTTTAAAATAACGGTTTTTAGGTTTCGTAGTAATGAGCCGCTGTGGGTTCTTTTTTATATTAATTTTTATTTTTTCGATTTTTTTTCTGTTAAATGATAATTTAACAGTTTATGCCACTATTGGGAGCATTTGTTGCCTTTATTATAACAATAGGTAGCAAAATATAATGAAATTAGATTATAATTTTAAATTTAGTAAAATTCTTAGAGACTTGATGATTATTATAAGGTAATAATGTACAATTTGAATTACAGTGATTTACTTCAATTCTCCTTTAAATTAAATTTCAAGTTTGGATATCAAAATAACCAAACCCGATGCATTGTGAATTAAAATTGATTTTATCCCAAGCCGCACATTTCGTTTAGCAACTTTTTAAGACATACGAACCGTTAAAAAGTACTGAATATGCAGAACACAACAAGGCATATTAATGCCCTTACAAATTGTCGCATTCACAAATCGAACACAAAAAGGGTGACAATCGTTAATTACTCTTTTAATGGGAAAAACGCGAAGTTGCCGTATTGTCAGTGTCGCGGTAACCGCATTTAAAATTTAAACTTAAGTAGGTGGTAAATTAACGCGAATTGATCTCTTCTTTCCAAATTGCAGGTTTTTTGCATTTAATGACCTCGACCGGCAAAGTGCTGATATGTTTTTGTTAATGGTTCCAGGTTTTGGGAACTGGAGTTTTATTGCGCTTGATAATTAGAAGGGTTTCATAAAATTTGAGAATTTAATGTACGTATTTGTTTATTAAACATATAGGCTTAGCACATGATTGGTGCGACAATATGTCGCTGCGAGACAGACTATCCGTCCCTCTTTTATTCCTTTAGTTAGTAAAAGACGGGAAATCTATCTCGCAGCGACATACTGACGCAGCAATCATGTGCTAAGCTTAATGGTGATGAAACGACGTCATTTGCTTTACAGTACTATGAAGACTAGAAAAATATTGAACACAAAACACTGGCTATTGTCATCAAACATAAAATTAAGACTACCGAAAAAAAATTGTGAGATTATTTTGCATATGTAATATTAACTTGTTAAAATGTAGTAGTTTTACTTATTATTACAAGTCAGTATTACTTATTAATTAGTGTTTATGGGTATTATTTATGGCGCAATGACGATTACAAACGAATAATATTGCAAGTTATGTGGATTCATCATTTCGTAATAAAAAGGTACACTCCAAATTGTAATAAAACTGGTGCATGGAGTAAATTTTTATGTCATTCGTTTTTGGATTTTATTGATATGTAGTTTGTGCGTTATCACCGCATGGACTCGTTTGAGCAGAGACATTTTATGACAGTGAAATTATGCGCATTTCCAGGAAATCCGTTCCCATTTTGCCATTTGTTTAATTTCACTCGAAGCTCAAAAGGCATTACAGCCATTAATGAATGCGTGTATTTTTGTAAACTCCAGTTTACATGCCTAATAGCCCACTGTCCAGTTTTTTACAACTCGGAATGCTGCAGCCCTAATGCTAACACCGAAGTTCGCAAACTTCGGGAATTTGTCTCTGTCACTCTAATGACACCTTCGTTGGTGTGATAGAGACATATCCCCGAAATTTACGAACTTCGGTGTTCGTGGTAGCAGGCCTGTATTAGGTACCACCTGTAATGTTGCAGAAGGCAATATTAGGTATTCACATTTAGTAATCATTTACATATTTATCTATGCAATGTAATACATGAATGGCTGGTTCCTTTATACAACTTATTTGATAGATCTGATTTTTATTGAATGATTTTATATGATTATCGAATTGCTTGAGTTTTTTTATTATTAAACTTACCACCCCTATGGGAAAAAATCTGAAGCAAAGTACAAGTAGCATAACATATAAAAAATCTCAAAATAATCGGATAATTATCAAAAATTATCTTGCAAGTTTTTATTGAGAACATTATCTTTAAGAATAATTACGCAATGATCTTAGGAGTTGACGATCAACACATTTACCCTTTTAGTTACACAGTTACAGATACGTCTGTTTTGATCAACTAATAATGTTCCATAAAACTTACTCCAGAATTTGGCAAAAAATTGCGAAGAATATAACATAAATCTCATTCCTAATTTTGGTAATTTCTCTGGGGTGCATTTATGCACCTATACAGACATAATCGTCTTTGTACCTATTTTCTCTTAAAGTTTTACTCAGTTCTTGATGACATGATTTATTTTTTAGAACACACTCCTTCAATAACACCGTGCAATTGTTTTTAATAAACACCATTTCTTCTCCACAGGAAACTTCCACGTATTTATATAAAACAGTGCCCGCAATGAAAACAGTCGTAAATTCAATCGAATATAAACCTAGCCGGATGCGAGAGTTATTAAAAAAAATGTAACTATTTAACCAAACAGATATACTAAATACCGTCGAAGTCCAGGCGGTCGTAAACAGAAGATGCGGTTGCTTATGGTGCATTTATTAGTTTTAAAAAATATATAGGATGCGGTTACTCTAACGTGTAAGTCAAACATTGTGGTTATTTACACTACACGTTAAATATCTTTAATTTGGTCTGTAAGAGCATGACGGTGCTAAGTGGGTTTATGAGTGTTGTGCAAATTTTATACGATTTGGTCGGCAATTTGCTAGGTCATGTGTTTGAAATTGCAGTTTAGTTATGTTAATGGTTATAGAGATCGTTATTAATAGATACTAGGTATTCGTAATTTGTCATTGAGACTGGGTTATTTCATTTCATTTATACAATTACTTGAAGTCTAGACTCAACTATTACTTTTGTACGTATAGGTAATTGCTCACAATTGGTATAACTATCGTTAGGAGACAGACATTCATAAGAGATGTCTTTCAAATCAGTTATTGTGGTAAAAAGGAACGTTTGAATAAGATATTCGTTCTTAACTACACATTTATATATCTGTACTTGAGAATGATTATTCATTATTGAGAAGGCCCCCCACAAGATGGAGCGACGACCTGGTAAAGGTTGCGGGTGTCCAATGGATGCGGACAGCTCACGACCGATCTTTGTGGAACTCTCTGGGGAGGCCTATGCCCTGCAGTGGGCGTCAATTGGCTGGTGATGATGATGATTCATTAATCAATAGGTACAATGAAACTATTTCTGAATATTATCAACTTTTTAGGTATACATTTAAAGTCCCAACTAACGGATCAGGTTGATTTAAAATTTTTGTCTCGCATCGCTCCAATACAAATAGTGAATATCAAAATTCAAATTTGACATTACCTTATTATCGGTTCGCATAAATGCTACCCGCCCGAATTGCGTAGCTAGGTCACGTAACGCTTACCATTGTGACAGGCAATTCTCGTAATTCGGTGGCATTATCGTCACCCTACATTTTGATAAATTTTCTTCCCAACCTCTTATCTCTCACGCTTTAAAATTAGAACACCAACTGTACTGTTCGCGAAATAAAGCTCTTTTTTCATTAAAACTAAGTAACTAGATAGAGTTTTGATCGAGTAAGGAGTGGATTTGCCCTTCTTTTTTATTAATTCCCTTCGCGTCTCGACGAATCGTCTTTGTTCGTCCTATTGTAAGTACATGTGTAATAAAAATATTGAATAACGCTAGGGGAATTTTTGGGGCTTTTTGTATTTTTGTCCCGGCATTTTGTCGAGTGGACCCACTGTGGATTTGGGAATCAGGTGTAATGAAAATCTTAATACGTTTTTGAAGTGGTATCGATACATGCATGGCAAAATCTGAAGATTTATTCTATATTGATTAATGTACCTATTTCGTTTTTCATCTGTTTGTGTATTCTTGTTTAACTCCAGAAACGAATATTATTAAATTTTCCGAAATAAAACGAATATTATTTTTGTTGTCAGCGTCCATAGCTTAGTTGGTAGCAACCGTGCCTACGAAGTTGGAGGTTCCTTATTCGAATCCCGGCGAAGACATTATTTGTGTGTTTATTTATCACAAATATTTGTTCCTTGGTCGTGGCTGTCTATGTATTCAAGTGTATATGTATATATCTATTATATACCCATAAATCGTCGCTTCGTACAGTTGGTGTTACTATCCACATCACAAGCCTCAATTAAGCTTACAGTGGGACTAGGTCGATTTGTGTAAGATGTCCTAAAAGTCCTAAGGCGATTCCAAAAATCACAGTAATATCACTCGTTACTCGTAAGTCGTAATTACATCGTCGTAAATGTAGTGTCGTGTCACCTTTCGAAATTATCCAGCGTTTTTTGACATTCGGAATTACCCGAATACACCCTATATTAATTTATTACAAATACTATCGCAAAACTCAAAGCGTATGAGTGGCTAGGCGCCTGGTTTTGCAACTTATATGTATACCTCCAAAATCGTGGCCCAGTTAGACAACGATTTGTCAGTGGCATTGTGTCAACCCTTCCGTTCGCACGTGTGGCATTGTTGGCATTCTGCCATTGTCGGCCATGGCCTACAATGGCAAGGAAGTGCCATTGTGAGGGTTCACTTGATAACTTAATTTGGGGGTTATTCAAATGAGATTCTGGGATTGTCTTCATTTCAAGGTCGAGTATGTGATTCAGAGGTCAGATTTATGGTAGCGTCCAGAGTGTTCAAAAATATCTGAACACACCTTTATTTCTATAACGATAGAGGCGTGTCAATAAAAAAATGGCGGAAATTAAATCCTCCTTTAAAAAATTCGCTTGTTTTTTTATTCATACATCATACATACATACATCATAAGCCTATGATAGTCCACTGCTGGACGTAGGCCTCTCCTATTAACTATGCGTATAGACGCATTAGGAGGTAAATGCCCATAATCACCACGCTGGGCAAGCGGATTGGCGATCGCAGTAATGTGTACCCTATGATGACGCTGCTGCCCATCATCCATCTTTTATAAAATTATGGTCAGTGACACTTCAATCCCTTAGTCGACTCTTACGACACCCGCGGGAGGAGTTGGGGTGGTGATAAAATGTATTCTTACTGCCGTCACCACACGGCGGGGTTTTTTTATTCGTAAACAGTCAAATGAAGTGGAGTTGGGCAGGAAACATTGCCAGGCAGCGTGATGGCAGGTGGACCAAAATGTTAACGGATTGGTGGCCGCTTTCAGACGGGAGAAGCGCAGGGCGTCCGACCGCTCGATGGGTGGACGATATTCGAAACAGTACGGGTCACTTTTGGATGAGGTTAGCTCAGGACCGGGACCAGTGGCGTATAAAGAGGCCTATGCTTAGCAGTGGGCGAATAACGGCTGAATGTGATGATGATGATGATTCTTATATTACTTCAGGTCGAATGTCGTGCGGTTTACATTGAGAAGACGTACGTACTGATTTGACATTTCATATCGATATTCTTGTTATCTGTGGATATTAGAATAGTGACACACTTGAGTTTTGACAGCTGTTCCAAATTTAAACTCATTCTCTTACAGATATATGTACTACAATGTTAACTTTCCATTACCAATTTTACCAACCACGATAAAAAGGTTCCGATACTTAAACTGATTGTAATAATTCTGGTTATGTTCTATTGTTTTTGAACGCATTTTAGAGCACTAATGATATGTGCGTAGATTTTTTTATTCGACGATTGTGATAAAATGAAATAAATTCTTTAGTCAATCCAAGTCTCCTATAATTATGACCCTATATAATTTATTATTTGCATTGAGACTACAACAAAACCAACGAGTTCATAGTTTATCATTTATCTTTCTGTAATGTTCATAGCTCTCTTCATAGATTCCTCTCAAGGGTCGAAAAAAAATTCAAGTGGTTCCATACTACGACCGCTATATCCACTTGGGAATGCAATCGTGAGAATATTGTTTTACATTTCCTGTTCATTTAAGTTTCGTAATTTGCACCCTTGTATGGTGCATGCAGATCAAAAGAGCATTCGCTGTTCTATCCCCCTACTCTACGAAATTCGATCGTTACACGAAACGTGTTTGCTAGATTTGCTAGTGGCACTTTTAATTTCTTGCGGAATGGCATTGTACCTACAGCGTGAACGATATGAAGGTGCGTTTAAACCAAAAGAGCATTCGCTGTTCTAGCGCCCGTTCTACGAAATCAACCAATCACGTTTTGTGTACCGATCGAATTTCGTAGAGTGGGAGGTTAGAACAGCGAATGCTCTTTTAGTTTGAACGCACCTTGAAGTGTTACCAATTTCAAAGGACGGTGATTTTTTAGTTGCAACAATAATTATATTACTATAAGTAAGCAAAAAACAAGAGAAAAAAGATTACATTTTGTGATTAGATTTACTTTTACTCTATATGACTACCTTTTGCCTTGACTATGGTCTTCAAATGGTAAAAAAAAAATTACTCGCAGCACGTTTGTGACCACTGGGTAGTGGTATGTGCCAGTGAAATACGATCGATTTCTTTCATTGCATTTATACTAGCATATTTAATTGCTCTCGCCTTTCTCTTCAAAATAGACCAGACAAAAAGTCCGAAACTCACTGCACTGGAGAAATTCTATTTTCAGCCATTTTCGGTTCTTACGAGCTTTATAAGCAGAAGCTCAGTTTCGTTCTTATGTTTGCGGCCTACAACCCAAATGTCTGTGTGCCTAAGACTTCAATGCGGGGCCCAAAACATATCTCCGATAATAAGCCGCTATTGCTTTGACACCAGACTTTTACTTGGTAACATTTCATATCGTTCACCCTGTATATCAGGGGTCCCCACAGTGTGCAAACACTTCGATTTGGCAAGTCGTATATAGTTATGATGACTCAATATAGCTATGGTGTCTTACGAAAGTTTTAATTCAATCACAGTGGTACATAGAACATAGAAACGTGCGCTCACGCACAGTGGAAGGATCTAGAAAATAATGTGTTTCCTGTGTGGAAGTGTTTTGTCCCGCCACGTGTGAACGACAATGCGCACAATGGGTCCGATATAGGGACTAGGGTCATAATGATATGGATGGGGAGTGACGTATGCTCTGTTTAGACTAACAGTAGTATTCAGAATACGTTTGACGTGTTCGACGCCGGTGACACAGCGTCTGTGTTCAACATAATCTAACTCCTATGCCGGTGACACACATACGTGCTCAAAGTAATCAAGTTCTTACTCATATGACAGTGACATAGAAATATAGGTGAAAAACTGAAGAAAGTTACCTGGTGTATGAGTGAGTGACATGTTCGAATAGGCGTTTATTTTGTTTGTGTTACTATTTTTTTATGATAATCATAGAATTTATTACAGGATCTCAATTTACACATAATAAATCTGCCGCAGGCTTCGTCAAGATGCCACAAAATGGAATCAGCAACAAGCTTCGTCATACTTACAAATATCCGCAACAGGCTTCTATACTAATTTTACATTGTGTTCACTATTGGAACACGTCACTCACATTTACAGCAGGTGACTTTTTGACACAAGTGCTGTGTCGCCGGCATAGGAGTACAATCTTTTCGGTCACACATACGTGTCACTGGCATAGGAGCTCTATCAGATAATTTCGATGTGAACTCAAGTTTTCAAACTTTAAGTTCGTTATAAAACCAAGGTTGTGTTCTAAGAGTGTGTGATTTTTGAATAATGCAAGTTTTTACATATATTTACATTTTTTTTAATTCTACTAACGATTGATATACGTCTCCATCCTTAGAATTTTTCAATTATCCGACGAACCGAAGAAAAACAAACATATATGCCCGTCAGTATGTTTATATATGTCTCGGCCGATTGACATATCGTATTGTGATTTGTAATTCGGGCCGTTGACCTCTCTATTCTGGTCGAGTCGCCGAAAAAAGAGTTAATGCTTTTTTCCTTGAATTGGCGAAAAGTTCGCTTGAAGTCGTTTATCACGTAATTTAAAAGCATTTTCTGTGCAGATATGCGTATGAAGGGAAATTTCTTATAATGTATTTATTTAATTGAATAAAGTTTAAAACCTTCGCCTCATGTGTAGATATTTTCACTACGCACGACATGTTTAGGAGAGTCTAGATTTGCTAAGCCTATGTTTTAACCGACTTCAAAAATCCTCAGCCGTTCTGAATCCGACTGTTTTTTTTAATGTAGATATGTTATATCCGAGAAATATCCGAGAGATAGGTATCTCGCTATATCCGAGAATTCTGAACAGATAGTTTTTTTTTTAATCATATTTTACAGACAAACGGGTCTTAATCGCGTAAACTTACGTTTAATTATATCCTGACGTTTCGGGCATGACGTTACACCCGTGGTCGCAGGCAGACTCACTTTTTTTTTAATGTTTTTAAACCCGAGTTAGTCCCGTAGGCACCAAGTTGGGGTCTGATAATGGGATCTTGGAAAAAATCGGTTGAAGTCGGGTTTCATTTTTTTTAAGGCAATTATTTGGTTTTGGTAGCCTAAATGGAATAACCTAACGTCATTGTCCGTCTGTTTGTCCTACTATTTAGCATTTTACGTAAAAAATACACTGACGTTGGTCATAGGTTAACAAGTATCGGAACTAACATAATCATAATAATTTGAGCATCAAGTACAAGGCGAGCTTATGCCTATAAGGGATCTCTTCCAACGAACCCTGATTTTACGGTCTCTACAAAACATATTTTATGACATTAAAATATAACAAAAACACATTGTTCTAACAACAAAGTTAGTCCTGCATCCTGTGCTTATAATTAGAATCGATGCGTAAACGTAAACCCATAACTCTTTTTTTATTATAAATACCTATAAAAATGAGCTTCAGTTATTTATGTACAGTTGAAATCATTTGTGATGATAAGACCATAAAATCGTCAACTGAAACACCAGATTTCTTCCATAGACTATAGGGCTGAAATTTGAATGGATTTCTTATGGGATTGAAGAATTCAGATATTTTTAAGTATATAAGTATTTTTTGGAGACTTCCGTTTTGTTCGCCGGCGAATACTTTGGTTAAGTTGAAGACTATATGCCAAATATTGAAATTAAAACCTTATTACTCGTAAAGAAAAATCCCCGATATTGCCGATTTCGAAGTTCGCGATACCATTTCCCGCTTGACTTATATCTAAATATCCACTAAGATTTATTAGTCCCACAGACAATATCTTGGCATCAAAACAAAGTGAGTTCTATTATGTTTCCAAACTTCCTGGACTTGGTCGGTATTGTCTCTTTACGATCTGCTGAAGGATATATGGGTTTTAGTGAATCTGTTTTTGCTTCTGGCAGTTTCCGATGAATCGGTATAGGGTTTATTTAGAAGATTAATGGGGTAGCATGGCTATTTTTGAGAGGTATTTTCAAAATTCTGGCATCTTGGTTTCTCATGTAGTAATGTATTTCGATTATTTTCCGGACGTATTCTGAAAGCAGATGGATTTATTTATTTATAGGTTAAAGGAAATTGTGGCAATCTTTGAGGGAGTCCTATGTTCAGCAGTGGACGTTTTCGGCTGATATGATGAGGAAAGGAAATTCATTCAAGTACAATTTGGGACCTTTGTCACAGTGACAGTCAATATGATAATCGTTAGGAATATCATGTCAAATACAAATGTGCTAGTGCCACGTTACACACTCAAATCCGATGATCACCTAATAAAAAAAAGTCGAATTCAACCAATTCTCTAAGATCCCAATCAAACCCCAACTTGAAAAGGGATGGAACCATCTCGGAGATAATCTCCCACCCGGACCTGGTATAAACCAGGTCCATAAAAAAATAGAAAATCTTATAAATTGAAAACCTACTAGTAAGATGTTACGCGTTATGAAATAATAAAAACAACCATTCCAAATTTAAAACCGCCTCCCAACACGAATTAAATCAATTGGTCAACATTCTAAACAAAAGCATTCTATAAATAAATTCAAAATAACGCATCCATCCATTGTGGAGCATATGCATTGCATTAACACATCTGGCTGGCAGAGAAAAAATATCGAGTTTCCAAATTTAAAAACGTTTTTGCGAATATTTTTTGTTTAGTGTTGCCCGCATTGATTTTAGGTGACGCTTTGTCTCTTTTGGTATTAGATTTCGTAATTTTATTGTTGTGTTGATTTGATTTGTTGTGCGATTTTACAAATTGATTTGTCTCTTTTCAGGTAAATATGCTGTTTACAATTTTTGGCGCAAAACTTTCAACTAAACCTACCTTAATGCAATTGGGAACATAACATGAATGTTTATACATATATGCAGATGCAGAAGGCAGTGGTAAGATTAATTTCATAGGTTATCGTTTAGGTATTTAAGTAATTGGATCAATGCCAGAGCCACCAATGTATGTGCCCAACACATCCCACTGTTGGGCACATACTTAGCCGCTTCTTATTTACCAATCACGCTAATACCAATGCGGATAGGTGACTTGTCACACACCTTATAGCTAAGATAGGTAAACACCTATTATTACAAATATTTGATTCACGATGTATGCCTAAGAAAAAGGTAACTGGTATCAAATGAAAGAAAAAAAACATTGTATGCTTATGACTATGCGAAATACTCATTGGTACCTATATCAGACGATACGGATTTGAACCCACAGCCTTGGGATTAAGAGCCGCATGTCTGCATACGCCTGTGTTTTCAAATAGACGTTTGTTTAAATATAATTTAAAATATAACATGTTATGAAAACATTGAAAACCGGTAGCCCAAATAATTTACAGCACTAAAATTCCAAGAAATTAACGTTTGCAATTTCCGATTAAAAACTTGGATCATTTCAAAATCAGACGTTAGTATTAAATTACGGATGGCGCCTTTGGCTCTACAAAGGCATTTTGTCTCTGGTCAAGTGTTGCCAGACGTCTGCGGCCATAGACAATCATATCTTTGTACGAGAGCGCATAAAGCGCATTGTAGCAGGATCAATTAGTCCATAATGTGTTCATTGTGAAACGGTAACATTGTCTTAATGTATCTCTTGTATCGTAAAATAATTTTTATGGTTCTATTTACGTATTATCGGCCAGATACGTTTCAGAAGCGCGCGGTTTCGAGTTACTTGCTTTTTCGGTCGTTAAAGCGGTAATATTTTAAGTTTTCATCAAAGTGCCTGGACCCGTTTCACCTGTAATTTAAGAAACGCGATACTGCTAAAGATCAAAAGCGTTTAGACTTTAAATAATGGCAGACGCAGTCATTATTATAGAGTAACCTTAAACCGACACATGTGTCGCATATCGTCCAAGATTGTGCCACATGTGAAAAGAGAAAAAAGACAAAATCTGTTGTCAGTCCCCAAGGTACAATACGAACACATCAATACACCTTAAGGCGGTATAAATAAAGAATATTGTCGATGGTAGCTGTTGAAATAGGGCTTGTGATTTTTTGTCCGTCCTTCCGTAACCTTTAGCCTGCGACACGGATTGTAGATTAACCATATTGACCTTTTTGTTTTCGTTTTGCACGTGTATTCCCGTTTTTTGTATCAGGTTTTTGCCGTTTTGCATGTGTATGTATGAGAGGCGTGGTATGAAACGCGATGAGATTTATCGGGAGATTTTTGTTTTATTCAGCGGATGTCGAATTGGGGCGAGCGGCCGGCCGTGGCGACCGTTGACAATATTAATGTTTTATTATGAAACAATGAAGAAAATAACATCTAATAATAAGCCAAAGACAACTGCGGGGCCATTGCTTTGTATCTTGACAATGATTTTGAATTAGATGTAATATCGCAGAGATAATGTTCGTTTCTTTATACCAATTCAATTAATGCTTTATGATTATTCAAACTATAGATAGACTTAAAAATGTAAATTCATTACGAACATTAAATATGCCATAGAACACAGCCATGAAATTCCTTCCTTCCTCATCAGCCTGTCTCAGTCCACTGCTGGATGGAATAAAAAATAATTTCTGTACTAATAACGAGACTACAGGAAAGTTTATAAGTTTACCGGTAAAAAGAGCACTTTCTGAGAACGCATTGTAAAAGCCTTACCAGACCAAAGGTAGCTTCAGATTCGGATAAGTTGATATCAGGAGTGTACAAGTTCTTATTGGGTCGGCAACGTGCATGTGACACCCCTGGGGTTGCAGGCGCCCATAGGCTACGGTGACTGCTTTCCATCAGGCGGGCCGTATGCTTGTTTGCCACCGACGTGGTATAAAAAAAAAATTATATATATTACAACACATGTCAAAACTTTCGACCTTTTAATCAAAAGACCAATGATCCCACATATTCGCCACCGAAATAACCCGAACGGAAACGACCGGGTATTAATAGACACGACAATCCTATTATTTTTATTTAGATATTTGTCCATAAATCTCACCGGTGTATGGAGGTTCCTAGAACTCACACCTCATTAGAGAGATGGTTCATTTAAATTTCAAAATTGATTTAATTGGAGAAACAATTCACGTTGACCGCCCTTACTACGAGTTTCGGAAATAATTCGCTATAGAATGAAATAAATCTGTCTTAAATGTTGTTACCTCATTTTGGTTTTCTTTTTTAATTTGAATAATGTAGTATTTTTTATTTTTATTTTGGTGCAATGAATAATATTCATTATTATTGTTAAATCTCATGCTGTGAAAAAAATGACGCATGCTCGAATCCCTAAAACTTGCATTTGCTTTAAACGTGTGTTGATTGATGGACAGAATAAAATATGATTCATTATAATACTGAACATTTTGGTACCTACTACCTACTTACGGAGGTTTCATTCGCAATACGTCTCTCTAGTACTAGTACATCATCATCATATCAGCCGAAAGACGTCCACTGCTGAACATAGGCCTCCCCCAAAGATTGCCACAATGACCGGTCCTGTGCCACCCGCATCCAGCGGACTCCTGCTACCTTTACCAGATTGGAATGTTAAGATTGTACTAGTACAATCAAAGGCAAAATAAGGTGTTTATAAAAATGCTCAAAAATATGTCCCAATATACTTTAAGTCCGGGTGTAAGAGGTTCCATAGGTACAACATCTTACGGAACCCAAGCCAACCTCCCCTGCCCGCGGTGCACCCTGCCAAATAGCAAACGAGGCATAACTGGCGACCCACCAACCCGCACTGGACCAGCGTGGTGGGATTACGGTCCACACCTCCCCATGATGTTCAACTCCCCGAATAGGCCCCGAGTGCTCGGCGGTGCTGGGGATCGCATCCCCAGGCACACACTCGGGAGTCATGGAGTTTGAGGGGAGAGGCCTTTGCCCAGCAGTGGGACACAAATTTAGGCTGAATAAAAAAAAAATACTTTAAGTCCATGTAATAAGAACGTCGTAACATATTTATAAGAAGAGTCTTTCGATACATATTTTTGCACTTGACTTACTTTTGACTGTACATCGGTTTGAGCGAGATAGATAACAATTCCATTCCCATAGTCTTCTCGTGGTAAGGGAAACTTTAATTGTGATAGCGTGCTTCAAAATTTATCTGTTATCTTTATTCATATCGAATAAATGTTCTAAAACGGTTACTTAAGCACTTAGCTTTGAATAAATAAGTTGTTTTTTTTATTAGGTGGGATGACAACGATTTTCGGAGATAATTAAAGGGGACAAAAAGTCTTAATGAAGCCGGGTTTTTTTGGGCAAACGAAACCTCTGTTTTATAAAGGTTATGTTTAGGTTTTTTGTACGTCGTAAACGCAACTGTCTATTGAAATGTTGCAATGTAACATGCAATACAATATCAATAAAATATTAGCAATATTATTATATGCAGTACAAGAGCAGACGACTCAACGGGGCCACGTCGTTACGTTAAATCAAGCTAGTTTTAAGTTGTTTTTATTTGATTTGTAGTTCGCAGTGACTTGGTTTTTATTGTTGTGCCGTGAAACTTATTGGAATAAAAATAAAATTAGGTATATTAAATTAAACAATAGAACATGATACACAGTTTTATTTGCTATTTGAATGCTTATGGAACATTTTAAAACCTCGATTTTTAAGCTACTGTGTATATTTTTCACAATTATGTATTTGTATTTTTTTTATAGTACGTATCTTTTGTTCGTGTTTATAGCCGATAGTTCCTAGCTTAGTAGCTCGCGGTGAGACCAGTGCTTTAAAAAATACTTCTATATAATTACATTAGAACTATGTAATTTTTTTCAGTGTCATACATTGAAATTAAAGTGTATTGAGCAAAATACTTTGTTAATAAATATAGTTTGCCATATAATATACGTGCCATGTAAGTAACGAATCGAACATTTGCTCTTTATTGATGAAAAACACAGCATATTTCAAACTAGCACGGAAATAGAATCCAAAAGCAACGGTATATATCAAAATTGTGTCGGATTAAAACCAAATTATACCATAGATAATAAAACATAAAGCTCTTTCGGCCAGCACTCCTGTTTTATTGTTAGTGTGGAACCGCCATATTTTATGACTGGATTGTGTCCAGATTTAGAATATTATGAAGAGCTTTCACACTTACCGAATGTATTTTAATTATTTTATAACGAATAGACGTTTACGAGTGCTTTGAGTTAGTTTACACGTTATTTTTGAGGTTATCGTAAAATTTTCATTGTTTCTTTTAAGAAGCGCGGGGCAGAAAGTTACGCCTGTATGGCTGTACATCAAACCTCAAAAATAATTGTTGTTGTATGAAGATGGCAATTCTGATAGCAGAATATTTAGATTCTTGTGTAGATATTCATTATTGGTTTTATAAAATACGAAAATATATCTTGTCAATTCTCTTATTTGCTGTCTTAGGACTGGTTCTTGTAGTCTTTAGGCTTAGCATATGATTGTTACGATAGTATTTCGCCGCAAAGTAGACATTCCGTCTTTTAGTAATCACTACATAGTATAAAATAAAGTCACTTTTTCTGTCCCTATGTCCCTTTGTACGCTTAAATCTTTAAAACTATACGCAACGGATTTTGATGAGATTTTTTTAAATAGGTAGAGTAATTCAAGAGGAAGGGTTTAATGTAGGTATAGTACCCGTGCGAAGCCGGGGCGGGCCGCTAGTTATATTAATAAAAGAGAGACGGATGGTCTATCTGTCAATGCCGAACCAATCATGCGATGAGCCTACAGTAGCCGTACCATGACTTTGCAAGTATCGGTAACGTTAGGTTTTACTCGATACATAAAGCAGGCTATCGCGCTCGCTCCAATATGACAGTGCGAGCGCGATAGAATGCTTTACGTATCGAGTAAAACCTAACGTATCCTTTACTTTCCAACTTATGGTACCTACGGCTACTGGTATTCTTATTATATATTCTATTTTTTTATAACAAACGCATTTGCCGTGTGGTGTCGGCAGTAAGAATACATTTTTTCATCACCCCAACTCCTCCTGCGGGTGTCGTAAGAGTCGACTAAGTCATTAAAGTGTCACAGACCATTCTACAAGATTGACGATGGGCAGCAGCGTCATCATAGTGGACACATTACTGCGATCGCGTCAATCCGCTTGCCCAGCGTGGCGGTTATAGGCATTTACCTCCTAATGCGTCTATACATATAGTTAATAGGAGAGTCCTACGTCTAGCAGTGGACTAACATAGGCTGTTGATGATGATAACAAACGCACGGAACAAAATATATTATAACATCGTACACGCATATAAAAGTGCATGCAACAGATACCAAACCTCCGAGCTCATCTATATTAGGTACTTATTGATTTTGTTCTGAGTATCTAACTATTCTAACTGATTATGATGCAATCTTACGCAACTTTACGTAAAAAAATCACAGGATCAAGCTCAGTGCTTGATAATGGAGACCTATGCTCTCCAAATCGCGCGTAGTGCGTAAACATACCTTAGCGTAACCTTTTGATTACATTCAAATGTTCATGTGTTGATAGTCTGCAACAATTAAATAAATAAATATCTTGGGACATCTTACACAAATCGACCTAGTCCCACGGTAAGCTCAATTCAGGCTTGCGATATAGATACCAGGCGACGATATCTATAATAGATAGATACATAAAGATACTTAGATACATAGACAGCCATGACCAAGGAACATATTTGTGATAAATAAATACACAAATAATGCCCTCGCCGGAATTCGAACTCGGAACCTCCAGCTTCGTAGGCATGCTCACTACTAACTAGGCTACGGAGGCTGACAATTGCAACATGTTCGCAGTAATCTGCTCGTGTGGAGCCGCTCTTAGCTTCGTCATGCGCATTTCAACTCGACCGCTCAATCATACAACTGTTCAGACGGGATTCGCAATGGCGGCGCGAGCGCAGGGCTACCACGATCTACTAATGCGATTCAATTCATGTCAGCCTCCGTAGCCTAGTTGGTAGTGACCCTGCCTACGAAGCAGGAGGTTCCGGGTTCGAATCCTGGCGAGGGCATTATTTGTCTATTTATTTCACAAATATTTGTTCCTTGGTCATGGCTGTATATGTATTTAAGTATGTATCTATATGTATCTATCTATTGGAGTTTCGTTTCGGACACCGAGCTGAGCGGTCGCTTCCCAATTATCCTGCCGCTCCTTTAAGGCCCAATTGTCCCACAAATAGGCGCCGATACCAGATGTGCACGCAACATTTGGTGGAAGCGAGTGCAACATTTTTGGGTGCTAATATTAGAGGAAGCCCTTGAGCCCGACTTTAAATTCTGCTTACAATTACGCGAATAGTGTTATCCTATGTATTCTAAAGTGCCGCGTCCATATAATATTTTCGTGTCTCAGTGAGTGTATGCAAGTGCGTGTTAGTGCGTTTGATAACCCGCGACATCGTGCGCAGCCGCATGCCTCGCGCGACCAGGCGCAAGCGTAGCGGATACAGCCGCATATAACACCTACTCCCTCAGCAAACATGGTGAGATCGTTTTGATTTAGATTTTTTGTTGCAAAATCAAGGCATAATAGGACCTGACAACCTCAACCTACAAGCTCAATCTCAACCTATCTAATCTAATCTTGAAATCTCCTCTCACCTCTCTAACTTAAATTAAAATTAAGTTTCAAGTTTTAAAGTAAATTGTTATGTAAGTTTACATTGTGTAGGTGTTTAATACTATGTCGGATTATCATTTTCATGAAAAGTGTTCAAAATGTGTACATGTATGTGTGTGTATAATTATGTGTATTGTGTATTTGGTTATTTTAATATTATGTCGGATTATCATTTTCGTGAAAGTGTTCAATCGTACGAAAGTGCGCGTTATATGTGAACTTGTGAAGTGTCCCACTATGTAAATACATTTATGTGTAAAACGTGTACACGTACAGAGTCTAGTGAGTGCGCGAACGTTCCCCGGTCGGACCCCACAGTTGCCAACACACTGCTGCAACGAGTTTATAATTAAAAAAAGCATTCAATTCAGGGGAGATCAAACCAATTAATTTTTTACTTTGTATAAATTACTTGCCAAAAATTACTTAAGGCCTACATACACGTCGCAAATAAATGCAGCCCGAGTGGACAAAAAGGTTCTGCTGATTTTAAGGGTGAATATGAAGTACCTACTTGCACTATCGCAAGAGACTCAAACAAAAAAAAATAAACTGCACACCGTTAAATGCACATTGGGAAATTAAATATGTACTACCACATTGACAAATCTCCGCAGGTATGTCAATCATTTTCCCACGTTTCACTAACGGTGAATATGTCTGGTAACAGCAAGCCATAAAATCACTAAAAAGTCGGAGAAATTCTAATAACTACGAACAAATGGCCTAAATTGTCATCATAAAACATTTTGAATAGGTCCCGACATTTGCGAGATACAAGCCTGACAGAGATAACGCTTTTTTAAGAAAGTGGAAAAAAAATCTATAAGCAATAAGCAACCCCTAGGGGATATCGTAAAAATCCACAAAACAATTGCGCTTTTGTTGACCAGATGTTTGCATAAGATTGAAGTACACGTGCAGGCCTGTTAAGCATGTCCATTTTGGTAAAATCATTTTGTATTCGTTTATCAATTTTGGGAAAATGTCTAAATCTAATGTAATATGTGTGTGCCATACAAATATTTAGTGTTTTTAATTTTATAGTGGCCAGTGAGTGAATTAAAGTGAGTGTGAGAATACAATATAAACGTTCCTTGTAATTGTGAATAGTGATGGACCCAGCGGCACGCGGCAACTAAAAATTTAGAAATGTATCCCTTTTTTTGGGGTATAATGCAACAATTTGTCTATTGTGATACAATAATGGTCAAACGTTATTACTAAGAGTTAGTGAATTGAATGTTTCGTCGGTGTACATGTGGGTAATAAATCTATTATTAGCCAGGAGGTTGATATTTAGATATCTACAGACCCCCAACAAGAATGGAAGACGGTGTTAGAAAGAATGCTGGCCCACTCTGGGGGAAAATAGGGAAGAACTGTACTCTACGTTGTCCTGTTGTATTGGACGTTGCTACTGATGATAGAGAAAAACAGTATTGAAGTGTACCGTAACGGCTGTGACGAGGGTTTAACAGTGGACTGAGGGTCCATAATTATGGATAATAGTCGTATTCACGATTCAGCGATGTATCTCGGACAAGATAAGAACTATATCGACAGCTTTAAATTAAGTGTTTAATATTTATTTAAGTGTGAGTAATAGTGTTATAGTGGTGTAGTAGTTGTGGTATTAATACAGGACAGATACAGACAAACGTGCTTGTGAAAAGAGTAACGTGCCTGGAACAAACAACGACAGCAGATAGTTCATCGCACCTGAAAATACTTGCATCAAAATGGAATACGATAAAATAATTTATCATGTATGAGATGTAACAAATAATCTTATGGCCGTTAGTCAACACTACATTCAAGAAAAGTCTCGTGGTTTTATGCAGGTAAAATAAAAACGATCGGAACAAGGATTATATTTACTTCACATACACATGTCATGATATGCTTCAATTTCAAGATATGCTGGATATATCAAAAAGAAAAAAAGAAGTACTGGAAGACCATGAAAGAAAGATGGGGTTGGGGGGCACAATGCAGTCATATATTTAGTATATATTACACATCAAGTATAGTATCTATCTCCCTCATGCTGGCTTCACGATGCCTTGTATTCGGGTCGGCTCCACCTCCTGTCACTCCTACTATCCTGACTGCGAACCCTACACTCCGTCCTATCTACTTGGTGCTCCGGTGTCTCGGGCAGGTTGTTGATGCCTGCGGTGGGGCGGCGGACGTTGGCGCTAAACGAGTAGGTGTGCTCGAGTAACCGAATTGCTTTAGTGTTTGAGGTTCGGTCGGTGTGGTGTGAAACTGACATTCACCATCGACTCGGTACCACTTATGGTGAGGCAGGACGGACATGCGAACACCATATGCCATTTTGCACTAACACTTCCTCCCTCTCGTAGTCACCTCTTCCGAGTCCTTGCAGCAGAACTGCTGGCTGGAGTGGCCACTAGTATCAGTATCAGTATCTATATGTATCTATCTATTATATATATATAGTCGCTTGGTACCCACAACACAAGCCTTCATTGAGCTTACCGTGGGACTAGGTTGATTTGTGTAAGATGTCCCAAGATATTTATTATTATTTATTTATTTAGTTTAGGATCTAATCGCTAATGAATCGCTATGTGTCAGTTCCATACAACTGTCAAAAACTGACAAACCGAACCTAAACTGAATCGCATTTGGGTCAATCTCAAAATCATGTTATGAGTGTTTCCGGTGGACATTTTAAAAGTTAAGGGCTATGAGAGTTAATTTTCTTATAAAACCCTTATTGTCATTTAAAGGCATTTTCCTATTGAATTGTATGATAAAAATCACGACTACACTCCTACCAGTTGCATACTATTGCCCATAGGAAAGAGGGACTCTACAGTTCAGCTGAACACGCACTTTTTCTCTCCTGTGGTCGATAGTCAACAGCCTGTGGACAGGTAAGTAACGATTTTTATCATACAACGCAATGAAAAAGGAGTACGTCTTAATGAAGATAAGCTTTCATAAGAAAATCAAGCTTTATAGGCTAACTCTCAGATTGTCCACCAGAAAGACTCCGAATATGGGTTTGCGTTTGACCCATTTAAGAGATCATTGTATGCCCCCCAGGTCTAAAGAACCAGATTTCTTCTACATCGGTTTCTTTTTAGTAGAGGTCCAAATGGAAAAAATTGTGCGCTGCGAGTTACAGTTTTGTAATTTTTACCAGAGCTAGAGGGTGTAAAAATAAATATTTTTAGATGTGGAGGGAAAACCAATTCCCCCCCTGAACGAGGGGGGAGGGGGGTGAATGTGCAAACGGAAGGGTTATGTTTAAAATTTTTTCGTCTAATATTTAGGCCTACTATTCATTGTTTGGTATCATTTTCATATAAAACAGACACGGGGAATTCATTTTTGATAATAAACATGAGGATTTTCATATATAAAAAAAGAATAATTAGTATAAAGGTAAAATAATCACCGTTTTTATTTTGATTGTTGCGTTATATAAGTATTACCAAATGAATATATGAAAATAAAAAAAATACTACAAGATAGCATATTTATTGTAGTTTTTTAAAAATATATACTTTTTGGAACTTTCCATGCAAAAATAAGTTGTATAAAAATTGCACCTGTCGCGTACCTCGAATAAAAAAGGGACGTTGCTTTGACTTATTGTTGACAGTACGTTTCTACTGCGGGAATTTAGCGATTTTGCGTAAACAAAATACTCCATAATGTCTGTTATCACCCCGGGTTAAACGTTTATTTCACACGGAATTTGATAATCGATGAAATTCTTATGAAGTAAGTGACTGACCCGGCACTATACAGAGGATATCCGAGACATCAGCCTATGTGATATTAGAATGGCTCTTGAACAGCTCAAAAATAACAGGGCGTCTGGGGAAGACGAAATTATAGCTGAGCATCTGAAGCCCGGTGGTAAACCAATCCTTATGGCCCTTCAGAAGTCGTTCAACTCCGGAAGGGAGAACGCCTTAGGCATGGAACAAAAGAGTGGTGGTACTGTTCTTGAAAAAAGGTGACAACGCCTTATTGAAGAACTACCGATCCATCTCACTTCCGAGCCATATTTATAAGATGTTTTCAAGAGTCATTACGAATCGTCTTGCACGCAGGCTTGATGACTTTCAGCCTCCCGAACAAGCCGGTTTCCGAATTGGCGTTTCGTAAATGTTATACAGAAGACCGAGGGTAGGTATAACCTGCCCCTCTGTTTAGCGTTTAGCGTTTGTGGATTACGATAAGGGGGGTTTCCATAACGTACTAATGCGGTTTAATTTAGGTCGAGAGAAAGAGACAAGGCTATACGAGTCGTGTATCACTGCCCCTTTCCCACAACCTAAACTGAATCGCATTAGTACGTCATGGTAACCCCCAAGGCCTTCGATTTGATCGAAACTCTGGGCGTACTGCAGTCTCTTTGACGATACCAAGTAGACTACCGCTATTTCGAAATGTTGAGGTGTTTATACGAAAGCGCCACTATGTCAATCCGACTCCAAGACCAGAGCTTGAAACATAATTATACTGCAGCGGGGAGTCAGGCAAGGAGGTGTCATCTCCCCTAATCTGTTTGCCGCTGCACTGGAAGATGTCTTTAAGACTGGACTGGAAAAGATGAGTATCAACATAAACAGCGAGTACCTCACTCACCTTCGATTCGCTGATGATACGGTGGTCTTGGCTGAGACCTTGGAAGATTTCAGTACGATGCTTGCTGACCTCAGTAGCGCCTTCGAGCGAGTTCGTCTTAGGATGAACATGGATAAGACGAAAACTCCCGTTACAATCGGAGACTAAACTCGAAGGTGTAGACGACTATAATATACCTAGGACAAGCTACCCAGTTAGGTAGGTCCAACTTTGAGTAAGAGGTCAATCATCGAATCCGACTAGGTTTTCGTCCAATATTCCGCAGTTCTTGAAGACAAAAGTATTTGATCAGTGTGGCAACACACACTGATCAAAGATTTAAAAGAGTGATGACATACGGTACTGAAACGTTGTCGCTTAGAATGGGCCTCATAAGAAAGCTTAAAGTCACCCACAGGGCAATGGAGAGGGCTATGGTGGGAGTCTCTCTGCGAGGTCGTATTAGAAGACGATCCGCAGCAGAACCAAAGTATAGCTCCATAGCTCTCCGAATCACTAAAGTGGCAGTGGGCGGGGCACAATTGTACGTAGAACCGATGGCCAATGCGGCGGCCTCGCAGGTGGAAGGCACAGCGTGGGTAGGCCCCCCACAAGGTGGACAGTGAAAGTCTCAGGAGTCCGCTGGATGCGAGTGGCGCAGGACCGATCATTGTGGCAATCTTTGGGGAAGGCCTATGTTCAGCAGTGGGTCAAATTCAATATGATATAAACTTTTAACGTGGGTTAACTGGGTTAGTTGTTTAGTCCCGGTTAGTGAAAATTAACTTTATCGTCTTGGTAATGAGATCATTACCTAATGACACTTGTAAAAATGATTACCCATTCCGATTCATATGATCAGATACTATGTATATAATATATCATACATGTGATCAGATAGACCAGAATCCAGATATATTATATATATAATATACACGCGGTATACAATAATCGATAAAATCTAAAAATAGAATCTGATCAAATAAAATTCTTAATAATCTTAGGTTATTTAAAAGTTAAGAAGATCAGTAAATATTCAATGTACTTTCATATCAATAAATATTTACAATTGTTATATGAATAATAATATGCAAGTACAAAAATATGTATAATCTATGAGCAGTTGCCGGCACAAAAGTCTCTTTTTTGAGATTACGCGGAGGTTTTTGTTGGAGGTACGCGTCAGGGAATTTTTTTTTCAGTGAATTTTTGTATGAAAGACTACTAAATGTGTATATTTTTAAAAACTGTAATAATTATGCTATCTTAGACAATTTTTTAAAATTGGATAAGTTTGTATTTTAATACTTATATGACGCTTAAATTAAAATAAAAACGGTAACTTTTTTACTTTTACTCCAAAAAAATCTACATTTTTATATTAAATTGCTCATGTTTATGATAAAAAATGGATTCATCAGGGCCGTTTTACAAGAAAATGATACCAAACAATGCATAGTAGGCCTTATTAATTAGTAAAAAAATATTAAACGCAACCCTTCCGCATGCACATTCACCCCCCTCCCCCCGTGCTCAGGGGGGGAATTGGTTTTCCCTCCACATCTAAAAATAACTATTTTGAGACCCTCTAGCTCTGGTTAAAATTACAAAACTGTAACTCGCAGCGCACAATTTTTCTCAACTTTGTATGGACCGTGACCCTTACTATTTACCTCAAATCACTCTGAAAATAAACAGTTCATTTCTGTAACTGCAACCCGTGCCGACTTTTTAGCGATATGAAAATGACCAATTTTTTTTCGTTTTAATATATTGTTTTGAATATAGATGGCGCTTTTTTACGCGCTAGTGTTAGAAATGGTTCATTTTACGTCAGGTTGAAATCTTCGGAGGGCCAAATGTACTGAAAAACGTTGCACGATTCACGTGCGAAAACGAGATCCGTAACTCGTGTCAATGTAAAGAACTCCCTTCGCTCGTGCTTTAATTTATCGGCTCTCGTTTCGAAGTTCATTTTTAGGGTTCCGTAGCCAAAATGGCAAAACGGAACCCTTATAGATTCGTCATGTCCGTCTGTCCGTCTGTCCGTCTGTCACAGCTGATTTACTCGGAAACTATGAATGCTACAGTAACGAAATTTGGTAAGGATATGTGTTGTATGAACCGCTACAGGATAAGGGTCTCACCAAACTAGTCGACGCCGTTTCGGCTAATCGCGTACGGAAAAAGCTTTATGTCAACGCAATAAGAGCGAGGACATCGTAAATCGGCTCGGCCCACGCGAAACGACGTGTTTCGACGGGAAAACGGCGTTTTGCCGTAAAGCTGTTCGCATTCGTACGACCCCGTTTGCAGCCTAACGCACACGTTCGCATTCCTAAATCTCCTAATACCGCCGTACGCTGCCGGAAAGAGTTGAACGGCTCCGATCACGGCCGAGTACCTACGATAAGGACCGGTCAGAGCTGGCGGAAGCCGTTCAGCGTCTTCGACGGCCGAACATAGCTGACGACGGCCGAAAAGAGCCGATGACGGCCGAAGTAGCTACTGATGCGTTTGTATTTATTCATTTGAATTATTACCCACATTAAAATCTGCAATAGATCTGACAACACGAAGTAATACTGTCGTAATCATACACGTCTGTTCAATTTCAAACTAGTTACTAACAACTAGTCTCCAAAAATGAGATTTACGATTGCCGATCACCCGCTGTCCTATCTATCTGTTCGTCGGACTCAGCGGCTGTACGCGTGCTGTCTGACGTCTCGACGGCAGGACGGAGCACGGGAGAGCCGATCGCCGCTTTACAACTGTTACGGTAGCAAATCGCAGCCGATCGAGCGTTTCTACGGCCGTCCGCCGCCGTCCGCGGTTGAACGCAGGTGTTCAACCGCGGAGACGGTCGATCGGCTAAATGCGAATAGTGTGGTGTAAAACACTCGGCGAAAGCCGACTCCGCGTCGATTGGTTTGGTGAGACCCTTATGATACTAAATTGTAAAAAAACCTTTGGGGTGGGGGCCCTCCATACATATAACTGAGGGATAGAAAAAAAAATTTAGTTGTATATAAGCGTGTGGGGTATTATTAGAAAGGTCTTTGAAAATGATATGAAGGTTTATAAATCTTATCTTTATTTAAGCAAATCGTTTTCGAGATACCAGCTCTCAAAGTCTGAAAAATGTGTCCCCCCCCCTCTATTTTTTAAACTACGCGATATAAAATTCTAAAAAAAATATATGTTAAGCACATTAATAAACTCTATCAACGATTTTTGGTTTGATTAAATTATCTCCTATAGTTTTTGAGGTAGGTTGATTTAACTGTATTTTTTAAATAATAAATTGATAATGGTACGGAACCCTTCGCGCGCGAGTCTGACTCGCACTTGGCCGGTTTTTTTGTACTTGTATCATAATGTACAGTCAAGTGCAAAAATAAATATCGAAAGAATCCGCTCATAAATATGTTACGACGTTCTTATTACACAGAATTAGAGTGCACTGGGACATATTTTTGAACGTTTTTGTATACACCTTATTTTGTCTTTGACTGTACTAGTACCTACCTTACTAAGTACTTACAAAACGTCGCGCGCACGACACGTAAGTACCGACGCAAACTCATGCGTTAACACGGGCTCAGTGCTTGATAATGGAGACCTAGGCTCTCCGAAATATGTCGCGCGTAGTGACTAAATACATGTGAGTTTAACCGTTTAGTTATATTTATAGTTTGACAGATGTTTGTAAATTATGGCTATGCGCTTATACTCTGCATGCGATTGGAACAACTACAGCTATCTCAATATAAATGAAACTTTTATGACTATACCGTTGTTCGCCTAACAAAGATACCTTATGAGATTATTTTCATACACATTAGTTCTATAAATACTGGCTCCAATGTCTCTCTTATATTATCATAAAAGATATATCACACATTCCTCTGTGTATATCATTTTGCTTGTAGATTAGATACCTAAATTCCAAATATAATAGGGTTCCGCATTTAAAACTGGAGTATGTAACTATACTATAATTATACTAAGAATCTCTCTTCAGGTTATCTATCAAAGTATTGGTTGTAACGTAAATAATAGTTTTTATCAAGAAATTCATTTCTATTTTTATTTTTTTACAAAAATACTCAAAAAATATAACTTCTCTCAAGTTGAAAATACGTCACTCGGGAGTCCGATTCACACTTGTCCAGCTATCTCGATATTAATCCATATTCATAACGTGAAAACTTATAATTTTAATGTCACCATCACCAATTAATTCCAATATATGCAAACTCTTTTTACCGTCATATTTACGACGGATCTAAAACGAATACTTTACATAAAATATTCTTTGATATACGGCACGAGATTTATTGACAATAAACAGTAACCGCCCAACTAAATGTAATGACGCTGTGGATTCCGACGACAAAAAACAACCAACACAATAAAAAAAACAGTAACAATGTGTATTGTAAGAATCATTAGTATTGATGACGCAAACGTTACCAAAACATCAGTAGATTCAGCCAATCAAGAAGCGGATGAAGAAAGAATACGAGAGAATCTAAAAGCACAAAGCAGAAGATGTAATGATTCGGAAGATGTTCATGGTAATGTGAGCGTGAATGCGAGCGAAGCATGAAATTTACAAGCAACTTCGCTTTTGTATGACACAATGCGCGGTCAAGGACTTGGTACAAAGGGCTGAGATGTTTTGGTACTTTTTGTAGTTTAATATTAGAGCTATTGTAGTGAGGAATGTAAAAAGGGTAGAGGGAATTTTCAAAACGTACAAAGGCATTTATGTAGGAATATCTTAACCGGCTTATGGAGCTAGGAGATTAACAATTTGACTGCTTTATTTGACATTTAAGTGTCATCACTTGAACAAAATATTAATTTCCATATTCAATTCAATTGCGCAAAGTAACGTTTAATTCAATTTACAATAAAGTGTTAGCCCTTTTTCGCAGTGTTGTCATTTAATGTT
Source organism: Thaumatotibia leucotreta (assembly GCA_025490895.1). Classification (NCBI taxonomy): domain Eukaryota; kingdom Metazoa; phylum Arthropoda; class Insecta; order Lepidoptera; family Tortricidae; genus Thaumatotibia; species Thaumatotibia leucotreta. Next base: position 48,255 of record JALPQI010030769.1, on the reverse strand, counting down.
GAGTTTCAGAGGTAAATATTTAATAAATGATCATTAAAATATGTGTGATAATATTTTCTTCGTTTATCGCGAGGATTACATTTTAAAATAATTACACATTATGTTCATTCAAAAATTCGGTTCCATTTTGAGTCAAATGTCTTATTTTTGGAGATGTTCAGGCTGTTTCGTGATTTCCGTTACCTATGTAAAAAATAACGGAATATTTGTTCTTATAGGACTTACTTTCCGCTGCAAATCTTCTAAAGCGCCATCGCCACAGTACACAAAATAGTTTGGCCGATTCTAATATAAATCTTATAAGTAAAAATCTGAGCAGACGAGGTCATTGTTGGGCTTAGAATCAAAGTGAGATCAAGCACAAAGGTCCAAAGAAGGGGTAGCGCACAATGTCGGCAAGGTCCAAACAAAAACTGACAACACAATACCTCAACAACAGTGGCCGCTCATAAATCAAACTCGACAATAGCAACAATACTATTGAGGGTACCTTATAAGAGATTTTATCATTGTGTATATTCTTTGATGTTCACTAATAAAACCTTTGATTAATATCGAATGAGACCGGTATGCAAATACAAAGGTAGTTGGGTAACACGTGCGTTAATGTTACATCTTCACAAAGGTTTTGGACGTATTCTTATTAGAATAGGGAGTTGGCTCGGATTGGACAATGGCTTCTCTAAATGGTGCTGTGGGCCATAGGATTTTTAAATGCTTGGAGTTTTTGCCATGTTTTGAAGACTAAACGACGGAACATTCCTGAAGAATGTCTCATACGATAGTTCTGTTTTGAATTTTTGAGTTGAGTACGTAAGGTATGAAATTGGCATTCCAGCATTTTCACCAAAAATAAAAATATTAGGATTGAAAAACGACTAAAAGTTTTGGTCACTATGGCTCTATTGGATCGGGCATCGTCAACACGTTGTTCCCCTTGGATTAAGGCAACCTTATAATTATTGTCTATACCTTCCTCGCCACTCTCACCAGTAAGAACATAAGAGTATAAAAATTAAAAATACATGCCACATTGCACTCGGAGCACATGGCCGATTGAGTCGAAAAGTGCGTGAGTAGAAACAATGGATTGACAGATTTAGAGATATACTCGTATACATATTCAATTCCAATAGATACATATGAAAGTCCAAAGGGATATGTTCTGCAATGAATATCTTATTCTGAGATGATGATGATAATATATACAATGTCAATAAATACGTATTACTGATGGTCCGCGTGTGGCATATCTGTATAGCATGGTTATAAATGATCGCTTAATTAGTTTACAGTTACATTACAGTTTTAATTTAACTGTCAACCCACATAAAGTACATCTCAATCTTACGTCTTTTGTCATCTGGGTGTCGAGATTTGGCGTGTAATATAGGTCACATAATTGTCGATGAATGACCCGAAGATAACTCTACTTTTTAACTGTATTCATTGTAGTTGAACTGTGTTATTGTTTCCAATTCTGTTTATCTCCAATATTGTGTCCATTTAATTTAGGTTAGTGATAATTCTGCAGTCACAATAACAAATTTGGAGGTGATGTCTACTAAACTGAATTGTTTATGTTGACAAATACTAATCTAAATGTGGTTGCATTGACTAAAATTACATTTTATTGACATTAACTAAACTAGAAGCTATTTGGGCAAAAGTTAAATTGTATTATTGTGATATCATATCGTTGCTTTTTCGGCATTAAATTAACATGCAAATTTATTAAAGTCTAAAAAGTCAAATGACTAATTACAGTTTATTAGTTAAAGGACGGAAGGAAGACTATGGACCGACCTGCGTCCATTCAGCCTACCATTTTTCCCTACTATAGACCAATTTCTTAGCTCACTATCGTACAAACATAGAAGCGTAAGCACGACTTCAAATACATGTTGATTTCATTCAAATAACCAGCAGAAAGTATGTAGGTCCCCGAACAAACATTATTGTATCACCCCTTGTTTATCTAAAGTCTAAAGATATGCCTTGGGCGGTAACCACTAAAGCATGTTCCACGGTTGACCGCAGACTTTGAAAAAAAGGGTTTACAGACGCATGCAAATTTAAAGAATTTTTGCAAAAATTCTGGCCACTTAGCTCAGACAATGAACACAAAAAAAATATAACAAGAAGACTGGTAAATAGAGTCTACTTGTATTACCGTACCTAAATTGTCCAATGAAATCAAAAATCCTGTTCTACCTCGCGTCTCCAAATCTTACTAGCAATGGGAATGCAGATATTTCTTGGATAGGTACTCTATGGAATTGTATACAAATCACAAGGTCACAAAAAATTACTAGCTGTACCTACCATGAACTGCCGCCCCATTAATTACGGACTTCATTTCTATCTTATCACTGCGAGCGCATAGTATAAGTAGACCTCAGCAATTGTTATACAGTAAAAAAAATCTATGACATGAAGTAAACGTACTTTTTAGTACAGATAGTTTTTTACGCTCTAGTGCGAGAAGTGGCTCATTTTACGTCAGGTTCAAAACTTCGGAGGCCCATCTGTACTAAATAACGTGGTACGAGACACGTGCAAAAAGTGCACGTGTCGTAATGTACTATTTCTTACTTTCGTTACATATTCTTCACTTCGTATTTCAATATACCTACGTCTACGAAATTTTGGAACGCGAATTTAAAAAAAGCGGGTTCGATCCTGGGCCGCGGAGGCTTCTTTTCTAAGAATATTTCATATACAGGTGAGCTTTATAGGGGAGGAGATAACCTAGGACCTCACCAAATATCCCCACGGGGAGGAGGGAATAAAAACATTGTCGAAAAAAACTCGCGTGATTTGAGCACAAAGTGTACGCCAGCTTATTACATGTTGTTAATTATTAATATTACCTAAGGCTCATTGAGTACCATCTGGGATTTATCGATTTCTGAATCTGAATTTATCATTTTCGAATTTTACTTTATATCCATTTTAATAACGTCTGCTATAAAGTCTAGCCTAAACAATTGCGAAACTTTTCCCAATGGGGTTATCACAATCGGACGAGTCATTTCCCCGTTTCTCCGAACAAATATGGCCGGGTGGGAGGTTATCAAATGTACAAAATATTTTTATGCCATTGTTTGTAAACTGTGGAGCATTGTTTTGAACAGTGGCTTTATGTAATCATTATCTTTTGTTAGGAAAGACTCCGTTTTAAATACTCCACGTGTGAGTATGGACTTTGTATTTAAAATGCTACAGCTAAACAAAAATTGTAGTAAGTAGCCGTACGAAATTGCCTTTTAGTAATGGATCTAACATTTTTTTAACACCAACTTTTAACCACTTCACAATATTACGGTTATGAATTTATATAATTAACATATATAAACTTTACACGCTATTTGAGAATAGTTATGATTGCTCCATCAAAGTTTTGATTGACTAAATGTGTTATTAAAAGCGTTAGCTATGTCCTGCAAGGCATAATTGCACAATCGTATTTGGAGGCATTATTGAGATCGTTTAAGCGTTGCCAACCCTTTAAAAACAATAAAATGAAATGAGTTTGATTCCGAATATGTAGACTATGTAGAGGTTTATAAGAGTCGTCGTTTTAACACAGATTTTATAAAAATAAACAGTTAAAAATTATCTGTAGGTACACTAGATACTCAAATAAAATTTTCTCTCTCTCCAATTGTCTTCAATTCTCTTCCCAGAAGTTTATATCAAAGTCCTTGGTTCGTGTTTATTAGATTTTTTACGGAATGCGAACGTCTGGCCGGTTTTATTGAAATTTAAACAGACAGACAAAGTCAAATGGAACAACATCCGTTTCCAGATCTACTGAAACCCACTGTTATTTTCAATAACACAGAATCTTCAACTGTATGGATAACGGAAGCGTTCGCGCGAATATTATTATTTGGATGGTTTATATTACTAGTAAATGTATTAAGAATATTAACACAATTCAAATTCGTTGGCATTAAACTAATAATGCCACTATTATACTTTTTACATTCGGACGTATTTATTACATAGGTATTAATTTATTTAAATCGTAGTCTTTGAATTTCTTACGCTTTGTAGTAATTTGTAAACCTTGATCTCTCACCGCTAATTATAATAAAGTAATTATTTTTATTGACTAATTACAGTTACCGTCAATAATACCTATCATAGTATCATCACCACGAAGGCTGCAAAAATATCTGACACCAACTTAGTTAGAACGAGAGAAATAAGATCGTTTCTCATAGCTTTCTTGGTATAAGACACTATTGGCGGTAACTTCACTTATTTCGATTTGCAATCCTAATTTAGAAACAGTCATTAGTAACTAATAACCGTGATCTAATACAGTATTGGGTATTCAAAAGGTAACGTATTTTTATTTTAGGATCTTCTAGAACTGCTTTTAGTTCTGAATGAATAATAATTTTCCAGTAAATCAATTCAAATGGTTCGTTCTCTTCATCTGCTAAAACGTTTAATTTCCCTAGAATGCTAAAACTAAATAGTAAAATTCCACCTTGTCCCCACTCCCATATGTTCCGGATACACATTCATTGCTACAAGATTGTACGATATAATTTTATTCGCCAATCGCTTTGTTCGCGACAATCCTGACAGCCGACAATCCCAGCTATTTGTTAGCGGGATATATTTTCTAGATTCACCACTTTGACATTTAGTACAAAAGATTATGTTGTATAATTGAAGTGGGAGTATTGAATGGACGGAGAATAGTCTCAAGTGTTTTATTTTTCAAAATCGTCATGCAACTTTAGCAAAACAATAATGATACAGACCAGTCACATTTACCAATCAACCAAGTTGATCTATCATCATGTTAGCTAAAAGACGTCCACTGCTGGACATAGGCTTCCCCCAAAGATTGTCACAATTACCGGTCCTGCGCCACTCGCATCCAGCGGACTCCTGCGACCTTCACCAGGCTATATGTCCACCTCGTGACCAATCGTTGATCTACATTGCAATTTCTTCAAGAGCTGTATCGTTGTGATTCTTCAATAAGTGCAAATCGATTGTTTTTTTGCTTAAGCTAATAGATTCAATTCCTATTCTCTTAAAGCTTAACGACAATTTTATTCCCATCGTGGAGCCACCTGTTCTTCATATTTATGAAGCTACCATAATCCTGCGTTTTTATCGATCTGTTATAGGTAGGCTTAGGACTTTTCATAGCATATCGTGGTTCTAAAATCCTTGGAGCCGCTATGTGTAAAATTTTCGAAGTCAAAGTCAAAGTATATTATAATATTAAATATAATGATTTATACCTACTGTCACATCGCTGAGTTAATTTTAATCGAACCTAATTAATATTAAAAATCGTACTTGATTTCAAAAAAAGTTCATACATATATATCAGAAACCATAAAAAAACTAGACAATTAGGTTCAAGACAAACTAGAAAAAGTCTTAGATCGGAAATAGCGATGAAAATAGCGAAAGCATCATGTTGTTTTTCTCGAAAGTTTCAAATCTTTCGTATAAATTACATGTAACTTCCGAACAAAAAACAAAACTGACGTTTGTCGACTTATACGACTTAAGGTACACCCGGCTAAGAACGGATGACTGCAATAACTACTAAAATAGTAGTATTTTTTCCTCACTGGCTATATTATGCATGACGCCATTTCACCCCACCCCTCTAGCTAGTATGCAGCAACCGCTCAGCCGCATCAGTCGTGAGCTACGAACGTTTAAAAAAAAAGTGATTTTTTTCGAGAATTTTTGGAGATTCCATCTTTAACAGGAAGCTATGCACCTTCTTCTCCTTACTTTAAGAGTTGAAATTAGATACTAGTCCGATCTTAAACCAAGAAGGTTTTTCGATTGGGTGTCTAGGAAAAAAAAATAGTGTAAGTTTGACTTTAAGTTTACTCCTAAGCTATTCGGCTTAGTGGCATCAAGTAAATTTATATTGAAAGTTTGTTTTTTATATCACGTACATCACACATCTGCAGGTAAAAGTTAGTGAGAATTTTATGATTTTTTGTGACATCCTTTCAACTCACCAAAAAATAGTCCGGTCTTACCCGGGTGTACCTTATACGTAGTATAAATAAACAGTAGAATGAAATAGGTATATAAGTTTACAGTGCATTTTATAATGGTGATACAAAAATAACCTAAAGCATATAATATAATTATATCGATAATTGCAGCAGATGAAACTTTATCGGTCGATACAAAAGCTATAATATTAACTCGCATCGCTTTACTTAACAAATCATTCTTCACATTGTCTTTAAGGTCTTTTGTGTGTCAAAAATAAACGTCGTTAATGTCGTGTTCTCGAGGTATCGTAGTATTTCTTTATTATGGTACCTACATTACGAGCAAATTTCGAATGTCATCGAAATCAGGGTTCTGATTAGCTATGAAAATAACACGAAAGAACAAAAATACAGCAACTTTCGTTACAGAGCTTCGATTTAACCTTTCGCATCTTTCAGTGTTTTACGTGTAAAATACTTTTTTTTTGCATTATTTTATTGAATTATGATACTCCGAATGTATTGGCTCTCGTACAAACACGCGACTTTTAATTTGGTCAGACTAAATGTCAATGTCAGTTGACTAAACAGTTTAAATTATAAATTATGATAAAATACTTATAATTTGGAATCATTAATCTATGCTCTATGTGATGTCAACGTGATGTGAAGTCTATTTACTTCAAAGGTAACCTCAGTTTTGTTTCTTGTTCGGAAGTTACATGTAATTTAATACGAAAAATTCGAAATTTTCAAGAAAAACAACATGATACTTTTGCCATTTACATCGCTATTTCCGATTTAAGACATTTTGTAGTTTGTTTTGAACACTAATTGTAATAGTTTTTATATGGTTTCTGATATAGGTAACTAATTTCGTATGCACTTTTTATGAAATAAAGTTCGTTTTTTTTTAATTAATTACGTTCGATTAAAATCAATTCAGTAACGATGTGACAGTAGGTATAAATAATTATATTTAATATTACAATATACTTTGACTTTGACTTCGAAAATTTTACACATAGCGGCTCCAAAGATTTTAGAACCACGATATGCTATGAAAAGTCCTAAGCCTAGTTATAGGTTTATTCAATTTGCTGCGATCTAAATTTATTCAACGGCTATCTGCGCGAGCAATGCAACTTAGTTGCTTAGTTTATCTGAACAATATTATTTTATTTCTAACATTCAATAAATGGTTTCCAGCTTTCAAAACTCTGTTACTGTTCGGTGTGAAGAACATGCTGATAATGTCAGCTGGGAGATCGTTTTGATAATTATTTTAGTTACTTTGTTATAACTACACTGTTGCGAATAGTTTTATAGGATAGAATAGCTTAAAGTTTATTCAGATAAAACACACATTACAGAGCAGCAAATGTCATCATCACTATCATCATATCAGCCGAAACACGACCATTCCTGAACATAGGCCTCCCCCAAACATTGGCCACAATGACCGATCTGGCGCCACCGGGATCCAGCGGACTTTTGCGACTTTCACTAGGTCATCAGTCCATCTTGTGGGGACCTACCCACGTTGCGCCTTTCGGTACGTGGACACTCGAGAAAATTTGTGCCCCAACGGCCATGGGTTCTTCGTGCAATGTGCCCCACCCACTGCCTCTTTAGTTTAGCGATTCGCAAAGCTAGCGGTTCTGCTGCCATTGGATGGTTGGATGGTCATTACCCAAAGTTTAGTTAGAGAAAACATTGTCTGGGTTGAAAAGTAAAATTTTCATAATCCTCAGACTAGTATTGTTACAGTGTTGTTTTGATTCAAAGATTAAAACATAATTTTAATAAGAATGACGATATGATAATAATTTATCAACAAGTGTTCAGATATTACCTATTGTATTCTCTCTTACGTAGTCCATTGACGATTCTACTAAGTCCTGTTAAAACATTTCATTCTGAACATTGTTATATTACGTCGTACAGAAGAACTGATGTATATTGTCTTTGTGTTTTTAATAATGCACGAATACAATTGAAGCAGCCGTAAATTTAAAGGAAATCTTCGCAGAGATTTCATACAACATTACAATCTGTCAATTTAGGAACTTCGTTAGGGTGCACTCTTAAATAAAAATTAAATTCCTCTGTTCTGAGCCGTTATATAAATCTTCCACTAATAAGAGGAGACATAAACAATGTCATGTTTTCTTTTTGTTTTTTATATTTTTCATCTGCAATTTGGCACTGCTTCTTATTGAGCATCGAGATTGCAGTCTTTGATGTTTCTATACTATTTAAGAGTCACTTTGCTAAAACAACAGGTTTTAATGGTTTCGTAGATAATTTTGCATTATGTTGACAGCTTCGGATGACAAAAAGGGCGCATATGCGTCCCTAGTTAATGCACCATATTTCATACATATAGCTATCTAAACAATCGTTTAAATTATTATCTAACTAAATAGTTTACGTTTTATAACTGTGTTGAAATAACATGCTTACGACGTACTCATTTAATAATGAGACATTTTATTATGAAACTAGTCTATGCCCGCTTTTTTGTCCGCGTTTAAAGCCGTTTTCTGGGGAGAATTATTATAGACTTAGGAGCTTAGTTATTTTCTCTAGTTTATAAATAAGTATATTTAAAAACTATAAATAAATTAAATTTACATTAAATAAACATACAGGCTGATTAGGTGATTAAGAGTTCGTGATCCCAAATGTGAAAAACATGTTAAGGTGGTCTTTTTGAACAAGGTTTCCCATGGGACCTATATGAACAAACGTACTTTCGTACGACGATAAACGTACGTTTTTCACATATCTTCTTTGTTTCTAATAAACTGCCTAATTACTTTTACCTACAATATTTGTTATTACATTGCAAACATCCATTTAATGATACCTTTGATTTTATTACACAAAACAGTATGGACATTAGTATTAGCAGCCTATTGTCCAACAGTACAAAGAAAAGTTTCATAGAAACGGCGGCAAGGGAGAAAAATTGATGGAAACATTATTATTAAGGTCATACAATAGCGCCTTTGATGTGACAAGGTCCTAATCAATGGCCGTCGAAGGAAACATACGGTTCTTTTTGATGTTGCATGGAACTGTGTGTCAGTGAAGTCATAATGCTTTTCTAGATATTGAGTGTTGGACTGGGGCCATGTGGTAAGCGTAAGTACCGACTTATATGTATTGATGTGGCGTCCCAGTTCTAAAAAGGTGTATGTCGTTTGAAGATTTGTGGCGGTTATGCCTTTTTGTAATTTATTTAGGGAGTAATGTTGGCGTTTTTATGGATTTGTGTTTGAAAGTGGATTGTTGTATCTTTGACTATTTATATCTCGTGGTTTCGTTTGTTTTATCAACGTACAATATAGGAAACGTGTTACAAATAAAAATTAATACTTTTTTAGTCCATTCCGTGAAAATAATTCTAATAGTGGCATTTGTTAAAATGCTATACTATGTGCGCGCTCAAAAATATCTAGTCAATGTTTTAGACGATGCCAACATTTTATGGTAAGCAACGCACACGTGACACTACTTGAGCAAAGTATCAATGCGAGACGTACAGTGAACAAAAAATGTGACCTACTTCTTTTCGACTTACTCACCACTGAAAAAAGACGAAAAGTAGACTACATTTTGTGGACTGTCCCTTCAGTTAGACCTTTTTAACAATTATAGATACTATTACTACAACCACCGAGTGACATTTAACGGCCGAGATTATGGCGAAATCTTGCAAGGATTCACGGCAGTAATTAAGGAGTTCCTTTGATTTTTTGAAACCCCAACCCGCTTGCCTAACTTTGTATGTGCATTATCTCCTAATGCGTCTGTACGCCTAGATAACAGGAGAGACCTATGTCCAGCAGTGAACTGAAATAGGCTGATGATTTATTTATTTAGACTTTATTGCACAAAAGAACAGCTTAATGTACAAAAGGCGAACTTAATGCTATAAGGCATTATATACCAGTCAACCTTAAGGCAAAGAAAAGATTGTAGGCGATGCATTTGGAAACACGCATAACAATTAATACATACCTATGACATTCATACATAAATACATACAATACTAATATATGTACCTACACATAAATACATACATGCATAAAATATAATACTTGGCAGACAGATACCAAATAATTTTTGGAGCTGCCAGAAAAGAAATTACGCATAGATATTTTAAAAGCGTGCTTTCCCAATGACGATATGTGACTTTTCTTAAAGTACATTTAGACCAAACGAGCATTCGCTCATTCTATCCCCCACTCTATGAAATTCGTTCGTTTCACAAAACGTGCTTCGTTGAAATTCGTTGATTTCGTAGAGTAGGGGATAGAATAAGCGAATGCTCGTTTGGTCTAAATGCACCTCTAAGGCAAAATAAATAAATATGGATTATTACGTAGTTACTAGTGCGTGAATCGCACAATATTGTGTTTATTGGCTTATAATAACTGAGGGCTTGATGTGTGCGACGAGGCGACGTAATCGATACGACAATCGGGGGCGCATTCATTCGATTCCAACATTCGATTCGAGTCGAAGCGATTTATCGCAAGTTGAAAATATTGCGTTATAGTTACTCGGATACAGTAATCAATTGGCTATGTAAAGTTTTCCAAAGGTATGAATATTATATTTTTCCCTGATAGCCGTCGTCTTACGGTTCAAGAAAATGCGGCACTTTTATTTTTATTTCCTATAAAATGTTAATAATCTTTTTTTAAGTGAGTGAGGTGACATTTGTGCAGTTTCATGGATGAATAGAGCTTAATACGTTCGTTCGCAACCATTACAACGAAATAGAAAAAAAAATCTGTCAACGTCAATTCATTCATTTCTTTTTTTCTATTTCAATGTACTTGTTGTGGACGAAAGCATTAGGCTCTGTTCATACATAAACCTGCACAAATGTCATCTCACTTACTTAAGTAAAAAAATATTGTTAATTAATTATAGGACATAAAAATAAAAAAGCCACATTTTTTTGAACCTATAATGAAAATGTATAATATTCTGAAAACTTTACATAGCCAATTCATGATAGCTACCACGGTCTTACCCGTTTAGACGTGTGCGCCGCGCCGGCGTCACGCCGCCGCCGACCTTTTTCGCCACGCCGCCGCCGCCGACTAATGGTCGGCGTGAAATCGGCGTGGCCTTGACTGAATAACAGACTTATTTCTCATGGGCTAATTACTAAATACTAAGCTTCGTATTTGCTTTATGTATTTACACACTATTTCCAGCGGTAGGTACCTAGTAGACTTCGGCGCTAGGACGAATATTTGCGCCGATACCACAATGCCACGTGGTCGTGATTATCAAGTCATCAATTTCTCTTTTATGATCTTCCGACAACGGCCCCGATCTTTGGCAGCGTGGACCGCTTCAGCAACCTGAATGTTGAGTGTGGTGCGTTCCTGAGACAATAAGTTTTTGCAGGTCTTCCATGTTTGTGGGCTATGTGTCCAAAGAACAAGTAACCAACAAACAGTAGAACAAGTAAGCCAAGTAGACTACCGGTCATCTCTCCTAGCCGTTTATTCGGCCACAGTGACTGTTTTTCAGTGCTGAGAGCGTCGCTGGTGCGCTCTCAAGTGACTGACATAGCCAATTTTTGCAGCGAATACACGGCCGCATTCGCTGCAAGTCGTTACCCCTCCAACGTAATTATATTGTATGGCCGCTGGTGGTCTGGCCTTCAGCTCGTCGAGCTTAGCGTCAAGTTCTGTACACCGAGCTATTTCAAAAGCACGTATGTACGTGTGTGTGTACAGCTTGTCTCCACTCTGGTCGTCCCGCAGCCATTGTCTCCCATTAAGATGGATTTATGTTAGCCCTCTTCATGTGACGCTACAGCACATCTTTATACCGCAAAAACTGACCGCCTTGTCCACGTTTTCCTTTTTGCAGTTCGCAGTAAAAGATGCGCTTTGCCATTCTGTCATTGGACATACGGGAGACATGTCCACACCACCGCAGCTGCCGCTTCATTAAACAAGCCTCAATTCCAGCAACATTAGCCTTTCTGAGAACCTCAGTGTTTCTAACACGGTTCGACCAGTGGATTCCCAAAATGTTGCGGAGGCATTTCAGATGGAAAGAATCTAACGAGCGGATAAGCTTGCGGTACAAGCACCACGTTTCCGAGGCATACAGCGAATTTGGCAGCACAATTGTCATGTATACAGCTACCTTAGTAGAGAGCTTTATGTCGTGAGACCGGAACACGCTATTACAAAATTGCAGCAGCACCGATTCTGAAGTTCACTTCGTTATCAAGGTGACTAAGACTACCGGTAATTATATTGTAGCGTCCAGTTCGTCTCCAAGACCGGTATTCGAAACCCATGCCATTACAGCGAGGAGTATCCATACCATTGCAGTATGTCAAAACTGTGTTTGGTTGCTTTAAGAGATGTGTTCAAGATTTTGGACTGGAAAGGGCTTTGTCATCAACATCAATAGTGAGTATATCAGTTATACCACCCACGTTCGTTTCGCTGACGATGAAGTAATTATGGCTGAAACCTTGGAGAACTTGAGCACTATACTCATTGAAGTCTGTAGAGCCCCTGAATGCGTTGGGCTTAAGATACAACGAAGATTAACGAATACCATATGAAATATCTAGAATTTGTGATACAAACTCCAGTCAAAATCTAAGCTCAAAGTCGACAAATATGTGTACCGGAGACAGACAGCTAGTCCAGTTGGGTGGATCTAACTTTGAGAAAAGGGTCAATAGTAAAGTAGTGCCGGTCAGCACAATATCTTCTCATTCAATATCCCGCAGTATATTTCAAAACGAAATTCTTCGACCAAGTGTTACTTACGGCTCTAAAACGTGGTAGGTAACTATGGGTTTAGTAAAAAGATAACTCAATGAGCTATTTAATTGATGGAAAAAGGAGTTCCCTACGAGATTGAAATAGGAATGGTTGAGAGCCGTAGAATAACTGAAAGCACTAACGTAGCTCAAAAACTGTGTGAACTGAAGTGGCAGTGGGCTGGACATATTGCTCGCAAAATTACCGTTTGGGGCAAGCATAAACTTGTTGATGCAGCATAGGAAAGCTCCCAATATGATGGACCGATGACCTGGCAAAGATAGGTGGAATCTATTGGATGTGGGCTGCGCACTATTTATCCTTATGGCATGCTATGATAGGGGATTTGGGGACCTAATGTCCATCGGCAGATAATACGTATCATTATTATCATCATATAACGAAGATGAATAGAGTTAGTCCAAGCCTAGTTATTGTTGGAAATACATAAATTATGTTAAGGCTTGTCCACGAAATAAAGTAGACATTGTCGTATAATTCATTTTTTTTAATGAGACCATACCTTTGGGTCTTTTAGTAGGCCTTATTACCATTTTGGGTCATTTAGTTTCCCAATGGGTCTTAACTAAATTACAATATCGATACTATAATAAACTATAAATCGCGTGTCTAGAATTTAAATTAACTATTTCAAGTTTAACATTGTTGAAATCTGTGCAGAAGATCGCACTTTTTTGAGCGTGAACTTTTGCATTAAGCATTACCTGAAGTTATTTTGATTTTGACGACTTTTAAGCGAATGCTTTTGAATATTGGATTATTAAACATAAAACAGAAGAATCAATATGGGACTATTGTGTAACCTAAGACTGATTTTACGAGGGCTACTTTATTCCGGGTACAAGCTTTAGAACATGATGGGATGGGAAGAGAAAACTGTTATCTATTGATCAGATGGTGGTTAAGGTGGTCATTAGTGGTGTTTATTGAACATTTATACTGTATTTATCTCAATTATAACAAAGAATACGATCGAATTCCGCTTTTATATTGACGTGACCTTCACGCCGATTTCACGCCGAAATCACGCCGCCGCCGCCGCCTTTTTGGCAAACGCCGCCGCCGACCATTTTGACATCGGCGCACACGTCTATACCCGTTAACCTGCCTCTAAACAGGTAGTACTGTGTTCGGGTTTGGGGGTAAGATAGCCGGTGTAATTACTGGCATAGAGGCAATCCATCTAAGTCCTCAGGGTAGGCAGCGCATAGGCGATATTTTGGTCGCTATGTCCATGGGCCTCAGGAGCTTTCCGTCAGGTGGGCTGAGAGCCCAGTTGTCAACCTTCGTCACATAAAAAAAAATGTAAATTTTGCTTACTTTTTCATTAGCCTGTATCAGTCTCCTGCTGGACGTAGGCCTCTCCTATTAACTATGCGTATGAGAAGCATTAGGACTATTAGGAGGTAAATGTCCCTAATCGCTACGCTGGACAAGTGGATTGGCGATCGCAGTAATGTGTCCACTATGATGACGCTGCTGCCTGTCATCAATCTTCTATCAAAGAATGGTTAGTGACACCTCAATTCCTTACGACAATCACTGAAATAGTTGGGGTGGTGACAAACGTATTCTTATTGCCGTCACCACACGGCACCATCACCCACATCACAAGCCTTAATTGAGCTTACCGTGGGACTAGGTCGATTTGTGTAAAATCGTCCCATTATATCTATATATTAATGATATTAATAAGTTCTCCATTTACTAAACAATATGACTTATATGACATCGATATCTGTAAGACAATTGACTTTCATCTAAGATTAAATTGTCGGAAGCACACAGTTCTATATAAATTATAATTCTAGTAGTGTGCCATTATTCTTAGTCCTCATCAACATATATTACCGTCAAAGGAATTGTTAATCTTGACAAGTAATTCTGCAACACATTGCTTACACAATAGTACAGGACAAAGAGGCGTCATTATTAACATGAATGGAGTTTCAGATTGAGCACTGAGAAATAGTTGTGGTATAGTCAGCCTCCGTAGCCTAAGTTGGTAGTGACTCTGCCTACGAAGCTGGAGGTTCCAAGTTCAAATCCCGGCGTATATTATTTGTGTATTTGTTTTTCACAAATATTTGTTCCTTGGTCATAGCTGTCTAGGTAATTAAATATTTATATGTATATATCGTCGCTTAGTACTCACATCGTGATGTGGCTTGTGAACAAGGTTTAAATGAGCTTACCGTGGGACTGATTTGATTTGTGAAGATGACCCAAGATATTTACTTATTTAATAGTGCTATTTGTCTTTTATACATATGAGATGATGATGAGATATCATCATCATTATCACATCAGCCGAAAGACGTCCACTGCTGGACATAGGCTTTCCCCAAAGATTACCACAATAACCGGTCTTTTGCCACCCGCAAATTTTACACAAATCAACCTAGTCCCACACTAAGCTCGATTAAGGCTTGTGCTGTGAGTACTAAGCGACAATACATAATTATAACAGATGGATACATATACACATACACATGGATTTCTACATACGTCATAAATATTTGTGATAAAAACAAAAACCCGGAGCCTCCAGCCTCATAGGCAGGTTCACTACCGAGTTACGTAAACTAGAGCTTAAATACAAATCTCACCGAGATTGTACTTCCAAATTAGTTTAAACCCGAACTAGTATAGTTGGCGTAAATAATAGTCTGCATTAATAACACTGTTGACTTGAATACGTACAATAAACTAGCATTAATTGTATGGCCGTGCTCCCCACAATGCCTCAATCACAAGACGCGATTCCTAACTGAATTAAACCATCATGGAGACAGGCACAGAAGGTACAAACTAGGTGTAACTATTATGTATATAACTATATCCTTAAAAAATCTTGTGAATAAGTCTAACTGGAACTTTAGCTTAAATACGTCATACGTAAGGTTTTTTTTCTACGTACGGATATACGGATGGTTTTAGGTGCTTCGGATCCTGACCTCACGTTCACTAATACTCCTCAGAATTAGTCTATGGATAACTTCAAAACCGAAAGATTCTAAGAAATGTTTTAATTCGTAATTTTGACAGGATTATAGAGCGAGCAGTTGGTTGAGTGTTCCTGCAAATATTTATTAGGAAGTACTCTGAATAGATTACATAATATAATATCATGTCGCAGTAAGAGTAGAGTAGTAGATAAACATGAGCGGTGCATTCAATAGCGTCTAAAAATCTAACCTCTGATAAGTTTATAAAAACTTTCTTTATTGGTCAAATGTGCCTATATATTGCACAGTTTTACAAAAATATCCGTGGTAAAAGTAGTTGTTACGGTGAGATAATATGTTTTACAGTATATCAATATCATAAGAGGCATATGCAAACGGCCTGGCTTGATGTACACTAAAAAAATAATTTTGTTTCAATGATAATAATATAGACCTGAATCTAAAATAAATCTTACTATTTATATGGGAAAATAAAAACGGCTTTTTGTGCCATGGAAACAAACGAAAGATTTCTATAGTCCTACTTGCGGGAGAAACCAGCTCCACGTCACCCGACGAGCCTACTGTATTTCTGTACTAACTACCCGCAGACGGCGTTAACACAATCCCACGCCATCAACCATTATTAACCCTTTCAGCACATCACAATCTGCGGTTGTTTGTCAAACCGGTAATGTTTAGCGTCTCAACACATTCCGGCATTTCTTCTCTCACCGAGCGGTAGCGAATTACAGTCGCAAGAGGACCCATATACGGATGGTTTTAGATGCTTCGGATCCTGACCTCACGTTCACTAATACTCCTCAGAATTAGTCTATGGACAACTTCAAAAACCGAATATTTGGAACATCCAAGTGTTCCAAACTGAAAAGTTGTTGAAGCTTTAGTGTTATCATCATTATTTTATTCTTTCCATTGTCATTGTCACTTCGACAAAAGCGGATGTATATAATAACTTTATTGCACATAAACAAGTTTACATAGAGTAAAAAAAACAGTAAATTTAAGTTTATGTACAAAGGCGAACTTATCTCTAACAGGGATTAGGAGGGATTGTGACAGAGACAATTTTCGACGTTTAGTTTCGATGCAGGGAATAAAAAAAGTTCAGTGTCGTCTGCGGTCTTAATGTTATTGTGATGTCCTCTAATATTGTGTTTGTGGTCGCGTAAACTGTCTAAAGTGGCTAAAGACTTGGTTACTTAACAATAGTTCTTAAAACACGAGCATAAATGTATTCTTTTGTTTTTGTAAAGACCGTTTAAAGTTTCATGAAAATTAAAAGGTAGAAATAAAAAATGTAAATAGAAAATATTCAAGATCTTGTCCCTAAAGAAATTATATCTCAACATGTACTGGTATTTTTCTTGCTATTAGACATGAAGATATTTAATATGTAGTAACTTATACGATGAAAATATCTAAATAAACAGCCTGGATATTTGGGCTTGGTCAAACATTACATTTCAAGGATATGAAAGATATTTTGTAACCATTAAACCCTGTAATATCTACTTTTACTTTACCATCACATCTAAGTATCTCATTTGTAGATTTTTGAAAAGAAGCCTTTTTTATATTGGCTTTGCCCATATTATCGATTCTCCTAAGCACTTTAATATTATTTCTTTAAAGTTCTCAAATCGAATGTAACAGAATAAAGGAAACGGAAGCAAGATACACTTCAACACAATAATTGACTGTAGCCCAGCTTCGACCCTCCAAGAAACTTAGTTTTGAGCACCACTTGGCTTGCCCGATTTGCTTCGATGACGTTGTTTAAGGGGTACAAGAGAAAATAAACTCCTATTTGCAGTAGGGTATTTTACTGTCTTTTTTGCCCTACCACGAACGAAGTGTTGCCTCTCTCTCACACTTGTTAATTCGTATGTAAGTGTGACAGAGAGGCTTCTTTCGTGGATCGCGGGCTCGGGCCTCTGATTTAAAAATGTATCTTCATTCGAAATCAGACCACTTATTACATTTAAGTAATAACATTCCGAAATTCAATATTATTTATATATTTGTACTACTATATTAATCTGTTTCAAAAAAATCTTAAATATTATATTCGTATTGTTCATAGACTACATTTTAAGAAAACACATAAAATGGGTTACAAACTTTACGACTGAGGATGACAAACTAAAACAGATGCAGCCATTACGATGGATTAAAAGAAGACTTTATTCGTTTTCAATAAAATCTCAAACGATGTCACATTGTTTACTTTCCCTCCCCTTCTATTTAGAATAAGTGAACATCCTTTGACGGAACACAAACAATTGTCTAAATCATAAACAATACAATGTACATCGCAAATATTATCTGTGCCCTCAAAGTATCCCGGCATAATGAACCATTCATGCTGCCAAACAAAATGCGACCGACCATACGCAATAATTCCATACGATGATACCCACATGGCGCTTCGACACCCCATCTAACCCAACTATAAATCTAAACCTCGACATAATAAAATTCAAATTTCACCACGCGACAAAATAGTTGTAAGTCCTTGGGCCACTGACACAACACAGAAGCGATTTCACGACATCAAAGTGGAACAGGACATATTACGCTTCAAAATAAACACGGGAATAACATCGCAATGTTTGTTCCGAAATATCGGAGGATGGGGTGATCATGATGTTCTAAATCATCGGTTAACAGAGGGTAGTTCCCTTTCGTCGGCGGATTAATTTGCTGTTTGTGCATACGCCTCTACATGGGTTTCAGAATTAACGCGGCCCTCGCGAATATTGGAGTCCCACCCACAATGTGACCGTATTAAAACTTTTCTAACGAACCCAAATTGTTCCCGCGCTCCAGCGAAATCTGAGTTTAAAAATGGTAGCCTATAATTTGCACATAAAACACATCCTAATGGCGTCGTACGTGATCACTTATTCGGTACTCACAAAGCGAGACATCTTCCTCTGAAAGCAGACTGATTTAAATATATTATTCTTGTAATAACGGCGCCGGACGGAGGGATCCCATTGAAGTCGTAGAATACATTATTTTAATTCGTACCACCTCTTTGTGACCCCATCAGGGAATTAATGGATTCAAAGCCTTCTCTTCCGTTCGACAAAGAATAATTTGTTAAGTAAATGAACGGCCAGACAATCCTGTTACGCTTCCAAGTTTTGTTTAGGAGATTAAAGAGTGAAATCAGTGAAAAGGGTCTTTCAATAGGACCTTTGTGAGTTATCTCTGTTAATTATGAAAGATCAATTAATACAGTACAATTTTATTATGCATCTATAATACCTTTAGGCTAAATTTTGATTTGCTTGTAGCTGAAATATGTATTTTAAGCTTCTGCAATAGTAAGCGAATGGTAAATCTAAATTGGAAACGTTTGAGTGTGGATGCATAGAGGGTCTAAAACTTGGTATTCATTGAGACAGCTATCGAGAATTATTGTCGAATCTCTGGAGAATTTCGCCGCGATTGAACCACGGATTAACAAAGACGATACAACCAACGAACTATATTCCTCGTTTTCAATGCAAATTAAATTTGCCAAATCCTTGCAGCGGATTACCAAAAGTTATCTACAGCGTTACTGCTATTTAACGGTTTTTCATTTTCTGCACCTATCGAGAAATGAATGTAACACAAACGGTTTTCAATTGTTAGTCCATGTTTTTTTACGTACTTGATGGTTTTAGACTTATCCCTAGTGACTTCATCCATAATTCCTACATCTCGGGAATCCCGGGCACTGTTTAAGGGGAAATTGGAGACGACGCCGTCTCCGGGGACACAGACTGCTGACATCGTGGCTTACTGCTCACGGATTAATGCTGTATTGTATATTAGTTTAAGATGCCCCTCGCCTTCATCGAAATTGCTCGGACTGGGTCTTTTTAGGGAGTTGATAGAAAATAGTATAGGTAGTAGAAAAACTACGTAACTAACGTTCTGTTGTAGGTATGTGACGTCCCGTATTTGAATAATGGCAAATCCATGTAAATTACCTATCTATTTTACTATTTATATGTGTAAGGGTATATTTAATTTGGTGCCTTTAGGATTGATTCAAAACTTTAGCAATTTACTTGCTATCATTGAAGAACATCAATCTATTCTATTTTATCGATGCCTGGAATATGTAGTTTAAAAAGATGATATAATCATATTACTCGTAAGTATTAAATATACTATATTTACTACCTAGGCATTTAGTTTTACCTTCGCTTTGATATTGATGTCTAGACGTTTTATTACAAAAATAACCAAAATAACCCATCCTACCGGATTAAGTTGACCAAAAATAATACAGCAATAATATTCAGACCCGTTAAACCTACCAATAATACTCCTTAGTCAACAAATAGAAACAAAAATACCTCGTATTATGACAGTCCACATGAGATGCCTTGAGACACCAAGCAATATCGGTCTACATCGATTCCATCTATTATTCATAAGATAGAGCTGAACATTCTTTAAATAACTGTTGTTTTAAATGTCAAAGAAACTGTTTCTTGTTACAACTTAAAACTGTTTCTACAAAACACATAATATATGTTAAGAAACATGTTGCCCGATATACTTTTACTATTTATACGTGCTTACTTTATGAGGTAACGGTTTTTTGACAACGAAAAACACCGTTTTTACGAAAAACTTGAAATGGTTCAACCCTATCATAAGATCGCCCACCACCGCTGTGAATAATTTAGCGAAAACATTATTTTTAGGTCAGCGTTTGTCCCGAAAAATGCCTTTGGGCAGACAGGGGTCAATATTTGAGACAGACTTGGTGACATTTTGGTGAAATTGAAACAGACTGGTGGAATGATATACTCGTATTATTTTATTCTTATAAAATTAAGTGAAATAATGGATTTAATACCTAAAAACGAGCCGGAAAAGTCAACGGTGCACTGAAATCACACACATTAAAATTTAGAAACTTTCTACTGCAAATTTATAATCATACAGTAAATAGGATTAGTAACGAATTAAAATTAAACTAAATAAGACAACTGATTTGGGCATACACTTTTCGATCAATAGAAATAGTAATTTCATTTCACGGTAAAGTACATTTTATTCGAACATCTTCCTCAAGATGTCCCTGAATCATTAACTCCAACAATATTCCTAGACGTCCATACAATTTGCAGCGCTGCATCTCAGCTGACCCGCACAATACTCTCATCAGACGCTCTTGTTTAGACAGTGACAACTCTATGCGCATTTTTAGAACTGTGTCACGCTAATGAAAGGGCAGGTTTGTTAAATGGAGCTTTTAAAAGAAGGGGTTGCTTTTCAAATCGAAAAAACAGGAACGGATAATATAGTTTCTGGCTCTGAAAGTCCTAATTAGAAGCTCTAGGGGATCGATTGACTAGTTATAGGAATTGTAGAGATTGACAAAAATAAAACATGTACAAGAAAATTATGAAGCAAACTAAGCAAAAACAGAAATGATATAGCTCCCGAAACACTAGTCATTATTTCTAAAACAATCCTTTTCAAATTTAATGAGAATCAAATAAGCAATGTCCTTTAAGAATAAATGCAACGACTAAAAAGAAAGTTAAATTATCAAATGAAGCCAATAAAATCCGATGAAGGCTACAATGAGAAATAAAAATTAAATAGAAAATATTGTGCAAGCCAGTAATTGAATGAGAAAACCTGCGCGGGAAAACGGAATTTCTCGAGTCGAGTAACTGAATTATTTTTATTTCTATAATAAGTTTATTCACAATAAGTTGAAAGGAAGAGAGGAGGAAAGCTATTTAAAGGCTTTTGTATGTTGTTGGTGTTCAGAGGAATGAGTTGTTGGTGGGAGTAGATCTAATAGGATACTGTTTTTAGTTGTTTCTTTTCTATGAATCTCAGAATCTAAGAAGAATGTGTTGCTAGTACCGACTTTGTATTTTGATTAAAAAAAATTGTCTTAGTAAGAATGGTTTTGTGATCTGGTTTTGCATTGAAGTGTCACTGACCGATTTTTTATGGAAGATTAATGATGGGCAGCAGCATCAGCATGGTGGACACACTACTGCGATCGCCGACTCACTTGCCCAGCGTGGCGATTATGGACATTTCCCTCCTAATGCGTCGATACGTACAAGTATAGGAGAGGCCTATGTTCAGCAGCATACTTTTAAAATAAGCTGATGATGATCTGGTTAAGGGGGAAACCGTTTGTTGTGAAAATCTTTTATTATGAGATTTCGCTGTAATTTTATTTTATATGCCTGGAGAAAAAGATAGTGATGATTTTATCTAACGTATTTACCCGGGTATTGTGTAAAATTACCAAACTTTTACCTGGTTTTGATGATTAGATTACTGATTACCAAAACCAGACTCAACCAATCACCGAAATATACCCTGATTTGATTTCATATTGACTAGTGTGCGTAGAGGTAGAGGCTATACGACCGCCACTCACAAACACAAGTTGAATCTACCTCCAAAACTCAATTACGTTTTTCAATTCATTTCGGAAGTTTCTGTAAAATAATAGCTTCGTCGACAGCTTGTCAAAGCTTACAAATGACATGTGCATTTTCCCAATTGGCCCCATTGACGGGGGGCTTAGGGAATTATAAGAAAAGTAAGGCTTTACAAATGTATGCCAGAGATCCATCGTTTACTGGAATAGACGTACATAAAAAAACTGTGATAAAATTCTGCCTGAGAACATCTGAAAATTCGTAGGTACAAATGTTTTATTATTCAAAGAGTTAGGTAATTATTATTAATGAATTTAAGGAACAAAACTGAAAAACTTTTCGTTTAAAACATTACTTCTGTCATAAGAAACAATAACTTATCGATAAAATAATATCTATGTAGTGGAAGTCCCTAGCAAAATGTTGTTCGTGCCACCGGGACTTTTATTCCCCTTATTCATAAGCGTCACCTAAGTAAAACAAGCTAAGTATTGTTTGTCTCTTTCACTCTTATGAACATATTGATTAGACCGAAAGGGACAAACAATACTTAGCCGCTTGCTAAGTTTGGAAACGTTTATGAATATGAGGTGTGTCTGCATCTCATTTTTTGCATACACTTGCGGATAGACAGAACATTTCTCAACAATATTTCTCGAAAGTCCCTTCCAGTTTAGCTTGTAACGACGGGGGTAACATTTTCTTGCGATTGCGAGTGACAATGGAGAAAATTACCCATCGACGAGGGCAAGTGGGCGTGCGGCGCGAGAGTGTGGAGGCGGCTTCTGATTATACGGATAATTTGTACTATACGGCTATATTTGTGTAATTTGTTTTATACGGATATTCTGCCTGCGACCACGGGTGTAACGTCATGCCCGAAACGTCAGGATATGAATTTGTAACAGGACGAATATTTTTTAAACGATCGGTTCCACATTAACTAATTAAATATCTAAAGAAGAAATAATGCATTTGAGACGCTAACCCTACGTCCGTCAACAAAACATTTGTTAGCAACATTTAATTAAGTTGTCCCACATCTTGACAACTGTGACAGTACCTGAAAGCCCCTCGCGGAAATCGTTAATCGAAAATTTCGAATTATCACTGTAACTCCAATTAAGGGCATTGAGTAACAATAGGATAGAGAATAGAGACTGATTCGAAAATGTCCACGTTAATACGTGGCGCCAGTAGCCGTACCATGAGTTACCAAGATTTTAGTCAGTTTCGGAGAGCCTAGGTCTCCATTATCATGCACTGATTACGCGTTCATGACTATCATTTCAAATCGCACATTATGCCTCACGAAAGTTCAACCATAAATAAGCCGAACAATTCATCCTGTGACGCATGTTGCTGGCTTGTTTTATTTGAAATTTATTCTTTTCCATTCTAGTTGCTGAGATACTTTTGTACTAACTGATCTGCCATTATTGCTTAATATATACTCGAGTCAACATGTAGGTAACATTTTAAATCCTTTTCTGAAAAATATAATAGTGTTTTCGCTTGATAATCGGTTAATTTGATCGATCCATTATACATCCATTACTTCAAAAACGTGGCCATAATAATGAGCCGTCTGAAACGCTCGAAGAATACCCAGATAATATTTTGTAAAGAAGCCTCCTCCATCCTACAGAGCCGCCCTAGCCCCATTACGATTATTCCGCAAACAATACGGTTAATATCGCGCGACAATGCTCAATCACCGGTAAGGCCCGAGTACTGGGGACCTACCGGGGGCAATCCACGTGTTTCCTCCCTGTCATACTTATCTACGAATCTGCAGGTGCAGCAGAGAGGCAACGCGTTTGAAGTTCGTTAGATCAGGACATTGTTCTTGTTCTAATCGCTATTACCGGACTTTGGGGCAAATTATAGACTTGCACCCCAACTCCCGAAATGTCTTTGTTAAAAATAAGCCTCCCGAAAATAAATGTATCTGCCTACCTATTGATGCATGGAAAAGTAAGTACTAAGGCCTTGATATTCATTTATAAGACTTTTATTGTATGCAGCCAGTCTTGTGGGCATATATAGTATAGTATATACGCATTAGGAGGTAAATGCCCATAATCGCCAGCCGATTGGCGATCACAGTAATGTATCCACTAACTATGTTGACGCTGCTGCCTATCATCAATATTCTATCAAAGGATAATTACTGAACTGACATTTGAATCCCTTAGTCGACTCTTACGACACCCGCAGGAAGCGTTGGAGTGGTCACAAATGTATTCTTACTGTCGTCACATTCATTAAAATACCATATCTACGCTTATCATGAATAACGCTGCATTTTAAGATGCTATAGTGTAGTAATTTCAGCGCAGTACCGGTTCGCCACAGGCCCACTACATCTGTCAGAGTTGTGGTCGTGTTTGTCGCTCCCGTATTGGCCTACACAGCCATGAGAAACGCTGTCTCCCCTCCTAGCACTGCTTGTATCGTCTGATATAATAGACTTTCAAGGCCAAATGATGATGATGAGTGTAGTAATTTCCATTATAATAATGAAGCACTAGAATTCAAATTAGAAGCAATTATTATTTTGGAATTCGGCGTTGTAGTGATAAGCAACGATATTAAAATGTTCACGCATTTTTTCGATTTGTGCCTTTTTAAATAGCAAACTAAATGTTATTTTTCAAGCACGATAGAAACAAGTGAAATCTCGCCTGTAATTGAATTCAAGTGCCTGAGTTCAATGGGGCACAGCTGATTTCAATTTGTTAGGGCGGGACAATGAACGCAGGGCAAATCGACCCCTTGTAAAGTGTTAACATTTTTGTTACTGTGATTGCGTTTTAATTGTTTTCATTATACAAGTGATGTTAATTTAACTGATTAATAATGTTTAGGTGCTTAATTGACCCCCCTTTTACTACTGCTGAAGGTTGTTACATTCTGTTTTGTGTGTTTCAATCTCACGATCATAAAAACATCAGAAATTGTGATAACTGATACCTACTACTACCTATACAGGGTGGTCCAAACCTTGACATCAAAAATTTTTTTTTAGATTCCTCACGTCATGAGCTATCAGAATATACCCCATGTATGTTAGCCGATTTTTTGTAGTTTTCGAGTTATGAATTTTTGAAAATTTTTTTTTTGGTAATTCTGGAATGAAGAAATTTATTAATAAAAAAAACTGTTGGGTTTTTTAACTAGTTTGTTTTTGTAAAAGTATTACTACAAATAAAGCATTTACTGACAAAAAAATTAGCGTCCTCACTTTGATACAAGTAGGATAAAAAAATACCAAATTCAAAATTTTACGCTAAAAACGCATCAAAATAGCATTAATGTACGTAAATAAAAAAAATAAAACATATCCCAAGGATTTTTGGTAATGTAAAGACTGCCCTAGACCTTAAACCTTCGTAAAAGCAAAAAAAAGTGATACTTAATAATGAGGATTTTTCGAAGTAGTCGGTCAAATAAACTTAAAAAAGACTTTTAAATTTTTAATTTAAAAATAAAGTGAAATTTCGTCTCTTTTGTTGTTCTTATCAATAAACAAAGACAGAAAATACCACGAAAACTCAATTTGTGTAGTTATTCAAGTCATTTTTTACTACTTTAAAATTTTAAGTTTTTTTAAGTTTAGTTGACCGACTACTCCGAAAAATCCTCATTATTAAGTATCACTTTTTTTTTTGCTTTTACGTAGGTTTAAGGTCTAGGGCAGTCTTTACATTACTAAAAATCCTTGGGATATGTTTTATTTTTTTTATTTACGTACATTAATGCTATTTTGATGCATTTTTAACGTTAAATTTTGAATTTGGTATTTTTTATCCTACTTGTATCAAAGTGAGGACGCTAATTTTTTTGTCAGTAAATGCTTTATTTGTAGTACTACTTTTACAAAAAGAAAATTAAAAAAAAACCAACAGTTTTTTTATCAATTAATTTCTTCATTACAGAATTTCTCAAAAAAAAAATTTCATAAATTCATAACTCGAAAACTACAAAAAATCGGCTAACATACATGGGGTATATTCTGATAGCCCATGACGTAGGAAACCTAAAAAAAAAATTTTGACGTCAAGGTTTGGACCACCCTGTATACAACACAACATGTTACACCACCTACTGAAAACTTCATTCATGATGGTGATTTAGTAGGCTATACAGAACAACTGTTATTATGGGGCCAATCAATCTAAAAAATTGTCTTTTTCATACATTGTGGCCGATCGACAACGACATTTTGTATGAAATCTGCCAAAATTGATTTGGTGATTTCAGGGTTAAGTCCATAGTAAAAATTGTTCAGTATAACCTACAAAATCACCCCGTTCAAAGTTTTCATTGTGTGGTGTAACATGTTGTATAGTTAGTAGGTATCATTTATCACAATTTCTGTTGTTTTTGCTAAGAACCTAGTATTATGAGATTGAAACACACAAAACAGAATTTAACAACCTTCGGCAGTAGTAAAAGGGGGCAAATTCTTGGGGCAAAAAAAGGGGGGCATAGGTTTGTATTTGTTGTATTGTTGATAGCTCATAAAAAATATGAATTTGTCGCTCTTTTTTAATGTCTAAAGTAGTAAGACATTGAATTTCGCAACACAGAAATTATGGCGTTAAATTATTATTTTCATTAAAGGCTTTCATTATGTAAAATTTTTTGAGATCTATCCTAAGGGTTTAGGGCCTGTTAACACTAGCGATTCAGTTGGGCGATTTTAAAGCGATTTCTATACAAAAATTGCACGCTGCGATATCGCCGCCTGCAATTTTATATATAACTCGCTTTCAAATCGCTCAAGAGTATCGCTAGTGTGAACAGGCTCTTACCATGCCAAGATCAATGCAAATTATGCAAGTTACTTTAAGTCTCAACAGGTAAGTTATTGACTGTTAGGTACTCTACATGGAACTGACAGATCGTGATTCGGACGTCTTAAAATGAATACTAACACGATTCATCGCAAAGATCTTGGTACCAGTACTAAATATCTAATCTAGGAGCTAGCCAATTCGAGAAGGCAATCTATGCAGTTAAATTCAGCATATAAACATCCGGTAAAATTAATGGAACTTGCCGTGGACAGTCTTAACGAAGATCCTTCAATCTATTAGTTGAAGGAAATTGCACGGCCGTCTTGCGTGTTCCTAGCTGATTGGTTAGTAGCTAAGTGCTTAGTAGCTTAGTACTTGCTTGCTGGTTACTGATAGGTTACGTTATGCAAACTTGAAAGGTGAATGATGAAAAAGACAGTGTTCGAAATTAGTTTTTAAAACAGCCTTGTAAGCTACCCCTGGGGCTAAGTCCATTTGTTTAAGATTATGTCATGATATTTACTTGTTAAATTTTTGGATGTGATGCTTTGACAAGGTCGTATGCCGATTACGTTGAAAATGTCGGAAAAATCGAATGTTTATTTCGGGAATTCATGAAAGTTTCGTTTTTTTCCGGGCTTTTAAAGAAATAATCATTCTGTCACTCCTTCCATCTATTTCAATTGACTTTTCCTCGATGACATTGGTATTGCCTCTCGCAAGTGAAAATCAGGGTTAATTAAAATTGTATTAGAGTTGAAAGTTAAAATGAAAACTTTTATTGTCTTTTTTTTTCGAAAGGATCCAAAAATAACGAGGCGTTTACGCTAATGCTGATATATTATATTATTATCTACCTATGATTACCTTCATCATCATCACCTACAGTTGAGATCTATGTTCATTACTATTATTCATATTTATTGATTACATCAACATTAATGAAAATCTGAATAATACTATTTTGTCCAATAATAAACATGTCGACTTTTCATTGTTAACACAGCGTGACGTCATTGTACCCGTGATGGGACGGAAATGAGTAACTAGTGATTTATTCTACTATAACATCCTTTAAAACACATAAGTTTTAGGATTAAAATCGCTTGGCAATCTTGGCATGGTTATTCTTACTTGCAATATTGAGTTTGAAGTACCTTGTGTATTTGTTATAAAAAAAATTGATAAGTGCTTTAATACAATGTGCCCATGAGGAAAGAGAAAAAATTTAACAGCAGATTTCTGAACAAATTTGAAGTTGAAAATGTCTTATGAAGTTTGCCGGATTCCGTCTATTTTGAGAAAATGTATGCAAGTAAAACAGTTTTTTACATACATTTTTAAACTCAATGTCAATTAGACAAATCTCCATTCGATTTGGCAAATTTTGACGTACCTAATGTAGTATAGTTTGAATGGTCGTGGCTCAATGTGACGGTATTGAAAATAACATTTGCCGGTTTTTAATAAAAGTGACATTAGTACAAGACGAGGAAGACTTACAAACATTGTTTCTTTTAGTTAAAAATATTAGAATTTAATTCTGCTTTTTTTCTTTAAAATTCAGAATTTTTTAAGCGTGGCTTCCGCTTTTTTCATTTCAGTATTTGA
Source organism: Thaumatotibia leucotreta (assembly GCA_025490895.1). NCBI lineage: Eukaryota > Metazoa > Arthropoda > Insecta > Lepidoptera > Tortricidae > Thaumatotibia > Thaumatotibia leucotreta. The sequence goes on along the minus strand of JALPQI010030769.1, from coordinate 19,592 downwards.
CAACACTTAGCTATGATTGTTGTGATAGATATCTTTGCGGCCTTTGTGTTATAAGATATTATATTGACGTTGACTGTATTTATGTACAGTCTTATATTAAATAGGAGTGTGTTCAAACATTGTATTTCAAGTTCGATCGTACATTACTCTAAATAATTATTTATAAGATATTGTTGATTTCATAATACTGACGTATACAGGCTAATGTTATTGTTATTATCATAACAATCGGCTGGTTTGTTATCGGGTGTTATTATGTCATTTAAATTAACGATTTCATTACTATTTAGGTCTATAGTACCAAGGGAAAAATAAAAAAAAAGTACCGGGCCAGCGTTGGGACTACGCAAAATAGGCACGTATGATGTCGAGTTGCGGAAAAAAATGGCCAGAAAAATAACAACAACAAGGGAAAAATCACCATCATATCGGCCAAAAGACGTTCACTGCTGAACATAGCCTCCCCCAAAGATTGTCACAATGACTGGTCTTGCGCCACCCGCATCCAGCGGACTCCTGCGACAAGCGGACTGACGATCGCTGTATAGTGTGTCTATACTTATATCTGCTTGTCCAGCATGGCGATTATGGGCATTACCTACTAAAGGCCCGGCCACGACATTGGTCTAAAGGTCCGGCCACGAGATTGGTCTAAGGCGACCAGCGGCGAGCGAATCCATGAGTTGGAGCGGGAAGCCGATATGGGTACTCCCTCTTGCACGTATGGTTTTCCGCTAAGCCGGTCGCCTTAGACCAATGTCGTGGCCGCAGCATAACGCGTCTATACGCATAAGTTATAGGCAGAGATCGGACAAATGTGCGTCATTTTTCGCAATAATGTGGACATGACTAAAAATATGGTTAAATGAATAATTAAACGAATAATTTCATGAAATTTGATTTCGAAGCTTTGAGGTGACTATTTACAAAGTTTTTCATAGTTACTGGTCAGAGTTGGGCAAAAAGTAATATGATTACTTCTATAAATTACATTTGTATGTGTACTTTGTAACAAATATTACAAAGTACACATACAAAAGTAATCGAAAGGAGCAATCATATTACTTTTTGCCCAACTCTGTTACTGGTGTCAAATAGGTAATTTTCTGAAAATGATTTAATGATTAATTTTTCAATCAACTTTGGAGTCATGTACATATTATTGCGAGCAATGCCGCACATTTGTCCGATCTCTAGTTATAGGTGAGACCTGCGTCCAGCAGCGGATTGATATAGACTGATGATAAAATTGACATCTGTTATTCATAAGATACTGTAAAGGCCGAACCACACGGAACAGGTGTGTTACACGTGCGCGTGTTTGTAGTGGCGCGTTGTAGCGCGTATATAAATGTCATATTAGATGACACACCGTTTTCTGGACACGCACGCAAGCGGTGTGCGACCTACTATGGCATTTACATACGTTACAACGCCGCGCGCTCGTGCAGCACATGCTTTCGATGCGGCTTGGCCTTAAGTGGTATCTAGTGACACGGTTGCTATGTCGATGGACTCCCTAAGTGATAAAAAGGCAACACAGTAGTTCCCTATTGGCCTCGCTAACGCAATCGACCGATCTTTCAGCCCTATTCGATCTTTAATAATGTGTATACGATTTGATATTTTCCGCTGGATGCGGGTGTCAGGACCGATCATTATGTGGCAATCTTTGGAGGAGGCCTATGTTCAGCAGTGGACGTCTTTCGGCTGATTTAATGATGATGATATGACCTTGACACGTCTCTGAGTTCTCGTTAGGGAAACATAATATTAATGTTGTCAATTTGACCAAAAAATATTTTCCTAAGCTAGTAGTGCAATAATGCACTTGACAATGCTGCACTGAAAATATGTTCAGTTTATAATTATACCTCCCACAAGATGGTCCGACGACCTGGTCAAGGTCGCGGGAACCCGCTGGAGGCAAGCAGCGCAGAACCGGTCATATTGGCGATCATTGGGGGAGGCCTATGTCCAGCAGTGGACGTCTTTTGGCTGAAATGATGATGATGATGATGATGATGATGATGATGATAATTATAATTATAATTCTCTTCTTCTTTTTCTGGGCGGTTTTTGATGTGGACTGATAGCCACTGAAAATCGAAATCCAAAATATCGGTGAAAATAATGAAATTTTGTCGATTGGATTTCATGAAATCGCTGACAAACTCAAATATTGAGTATACTGCTTGGCGCAAACGTATACGAGTAGTTAAGTACTAGGTATCTGTTAATTCAACAAATCAAGTTTATATTTAAATGACTAGAATAGATCTAGTCAACGTCGGCCAATATAATGTGCGGAATTGTATTAGTCGAGGGTTGCTGTACAGTCGCCATCAGATATATCGGCACGGACACGGTGCTCAAAAATATCTAAACATTCACTCTAACGCCATAACAATGGAGGCCAGGATGCTTAGCCAACTTGTCAATCGCTAACGCTTAGTAGCGTATCGTAGTTTTCCCTCTATGTCACTTTTTCATATTAGTGCGACTAAGGGCTGATTTATCAAACCCTAGATAAAAATATCCGTCTGTTAAAATGTTCGCTGTCCTTTTCTCAGGATATCAGTTAGAAAATGACAGAGACAGGAGATTGAAAAATCAGCCCTAAGATAGTTAGCCGCCTTTCCCCTCGGCCACCCGGTCATAGCGGACACCCGAGTTTCTCGGGTTTACGGAATTCGCTCATAAGAATGCGCCTTTGAAGAAAATTGTACATAAGATTCTGTAAGTGTTCCTTAGTTAATTTAGGAAATGCTTTAATCTAGATAAGGAACGAAGTTAAACTTGTTATTTGTTTTTCGTTTATCCGATTTGCGAAAAGCAGGAACTTCGTAGACGTTCGTTCTTTAAACAAATACAGTGAGAAAGTTGAGTGTTACATTACGAAATACTAGTCAGACTCATTGCGTTGTGTTCCTGTATTAGTACCATGAGTGGGCAAGTAACGTTAGCGTTGGAAAAAAAAGTGAGTAGCTTAAGGTCGTACTTCCGAAACATTACGTACAGATGTCGCTAGTGATTAGTTTCATAATACCATGGACTAAATTCGCTGTGATTGACTGGTCGTCTGAAATAATTCGAAGCACGTTGGACCGGTAACCCAGAGGATGCGGGTTTGAATCCCGTGACAAATAGAGTCGCAGTTTTTTTTTTCTATGGTAAGCACTCTTACTTAACAAGCACATAAACTTATAAAGAGAAAAGAAACGAAGACAAAGTTCACAAAGTCTGATGCTGGGGCCTGTATTTACATGATGATGTGTCTTTGGCATAGGAAGAATTTTTGATCACAGACATCGTACTATTTACCGGGGTCGAGCGTGTCAAAAATTTTAGTAGTGCCTTCGTTCATTTTGAACTACCTACATGTTTAATAGGACGAGTGAATGAGCCAACTAAAACAAACGTCAAATACGTATACCTAACTCCCGGTTCTCTCTGCTTGTACATAGAGGACACCTTAAGTCCAAAGGCAGCAATTAGCAAGGCCCAATTAGATGCTTTAACGAAGCGAATTTGAGACTCCTTTACCATACAATTCCAAAACGTCCTAAGTCACATTACTCACAGGCTTAAATACCTCCTTTCGGAATTAACTGTCTTCCGATACCCAAAGATCCTAAGTGTATTGCTTATGTGCAAATGGAAGCCGTTTTAGGGATTACAGTTTGGGGCAACGTTTGACGTCTGACCCGGGTTTTAGACAAGCGTTTGAACGATATGCTTGCGTTTGTAATCAGCTGTCTTGACTGATTGCGGATAAGTAGATTTGGTGGATTGTCTTTCAGTGGAGATGAGTATCTAATCCGCATGGCTGGGCTTTGTATATGTACCTAACGGTGCTAGTTTACATATGGGAGAATATGAGGTTGACTTGTTCCACGATATTATGTATTGACCAATACCACAGAACATTTTTCTGTTTTGTGGACCAATACCTATGTAATTTGAATTACGCATGTTTACATACCTTCAACTATTATCTTTAGGTTTTATTTTTAATTTTCGATAAATCTACTATAGAAAATTTAAAAAAATTGGGTATTGATTTGGGGCGACCTTTAATTTTGTGTACTCGCAAAGCACGCATACGCCACAAACTAAATACTATAAGTACCGTTTGGTTTGCGCTGCGTCTTCAATATGAATAATTAATTATGTTCCTACTTTGTACCTGAGACTGAACATTAAATTAACCAAATCTTTCTCCATCTTTCCAGAAACATGTCATCTAAACGAAAGTCACCTCCGTCGAAATTGCAAGAAGGTGCTGCCAACACGGAGAAGCCAGAAGCCGGCCCGGCGACCCTGGACTTCCCAGATACCCAGGAGGACGACCAGACCTATTACAAGTTCTCCCCAAGCTCCTCAACTAGAAGCTCCATCAGCGAGGAAGATCAGTTCGAGGAAGAAAGACCGAGCAAGAAGCAAAGATTCGAGCAAAGCTTAGAAATGACAAACAACCTTCTAGTCCCCTCCTCTTTTTTAAGCCTTCACCAAGTCAACGATCTGCAAGCCAGACGCCGCGGCTCCTCTGAATGCAGCAGTCCTGGTGCTGAAGCGAAATTGGGTCTTTGCAATAATAACAATTCATTGCTGAATCACAATAGTGCGCTAACGCTTGGCAACCCGCATAAGCGGTCGATGGATGACGTGCTGAAGAGGTTGACGTCGAAAATGAATAATAGTACGATTAAAGAGGAGAAGAGGCCTACACCGTCGACTACTCCTGTTAAGCAGAACAAGTAAGTTTACACTGTATTTTATAGACCTAATGGTACTGTCAAAAATGATTAATGAAAATGAGGATGATATAGTTTACATATGCAAAAATTGGAAACGCAAGGGATACGGTGTTAAAATTGGTAACCATGCAATCTAGAATTGTACTTTTTGAATATTTTTATTAGAATTCGACTGCTTCATTGTTCTTTACGGGTACGTATGAGATCTACTTTTAATTAGTGACATATTTTAACATCACCATTTTTTGGTTATCGTCAAGATGAGGCGCTAAAACCACGAAGGCTGAAAGCCGAGCTTCGAGTAGGGCCGAATGCCAATCAGGTTTCTGACAAAATGGTTGGTTTATGGCTAATTCTAAACTGTGATAAAACGGTACTCGGATCGTTCATTATATTCTGATAAGCGTCAAAGATTCGAAGGCCGAAAACGGAGCTTCTACTTAAGCCGAATGCCAACGTTTTTATTATCGCTACAGATATTTAAAAACTTAAAGTAAAGTATTTTGGAAGAACCGTTTCTAATAATTGACTAGGTATCAATAAACAGTACTTGTTAGGTTATCAGGTTCACAGATATGTATTGTTGGAGACATATCTGATAAACTAATTAATACACATTATCAGTCACCTTCATAGTTGCAGTTATCCGGTGTTTTGTCTCCTTATGTTTACATGCATCTAGGAAGTAACTCATTGAGTCGTATTTAATAATGACTTTATTATTGCATGTTGTTTAATTATTGTTGATGTAATTGTAAAGGGTATAGTAGGTTAATTTATTGTAGGATTTGTCAACATAATTTTTTTATTAATTACTTTTTATATATTTAGGTGTTGCATTTTACAACAGCATATATATTTTTATGGCCGTGTGGTGACGGCAGTAAGAATACATTTGTCACCACCCTAACTCTTCCCACGGGTGTCGTAAGTGTCGACTAAGGGATTTGAAGTGTCATTGATCATTTTATTTATTGAATATTGATGATGGGCAGCAGCATCATCATAGTGGACACACTACTGCGATCGCAAACCTATTTGCCCAGTGTGGCGATTATGGGCATTTACCTCCTACTGAGTCCAGACGATTAGGTAGGAGAGGCCTTTGTCCAGCATTGGACTGTTTATAGGCTGATGATGTGATTTACAAGAGTACATAGGTGAATTTTAATGAAAGTTGTACCAGTAATTCAATTAGATTTTTTTGTATCACAATAGCATTAGATACAATGAAATTCATTAGCTCCACTGTAAACTCAAAAACATCCGCATATCCAAGAAAATGTCCCAACTTGTCACATACATACAAATCTAAACGAATTAACTACATTTCTAACATTAAGGGATTTACCCTCCTATTAAACAAGCTTTGGTTTAAAAAGCGACTAAAATCCCGCTCCGTCTAATGGCGCTTTGGACCTTTTTACATAAATTCACTTCGTCCTAATAGCACAAACTGTTCTCCATCCTACTTTTCAGACTAAACCAATTCAAATGCCATCTCAATATCTTTAAGAGCTCTGTATAATCAGAGATCATATAGTACTGGTTAGTTTGTCTTAAGCGACAGTAATACAAGTAGTATGCGACTATTCTCAGCCATCGTAACACAATTTAATTGACCATTATACGACTCATTAAAAACAATGTTAAGAGTGCGACCACCGCAGCTCACTATAAAACCGCTAAACGCCAGTTTACTGGGCTTTTATAGGTATTTGGTCGGTTAATGGTCGTATAGTAGCCGTGATGGTGACAGGATATGGTTGGTCATAATGCAACTGACATGTTCAAATTTTAGCTTCAGGCTTAGGCATATTTACCTATTTGAATACCTGGATGCTTAGCCAAGTTGTCAATCGCTAACGCTTAGTAGCGTATCGTAGTTTTTCCTCTATGTCACTCTTTCATATTAGTGCGACAAAGAAGTTAGCTGCCTTTCGTTTACGATTGACGATTAAGCGTTAGCGATTGGCAACTTGTCTAAGCACCCTGGTCTCCTATTGAACGCCACATATAGAGTTTTATCATAATAGTTTAAATACCCTTCTTAGGCCGTAAGGCATAATCACTGGCAACACACACGGGTCGAAGACTTTCGTTTTGAGACACGGGATATTAGACAAAAAGAACTTTGATTGACTGTTGATTGTCGGCGTACGTAAAAGAATTTATAACTATTTACAATTCAAATTGTTTTAGCATGTGAAACCGTTGCAGAGTCAGGTTAATGCAAATTTAATCAAGAACGGTAGATAAACGCTTTGGCCTGTGCTTTCATTGAAGCCTCCATTATGGCATAAAGTTGCCAGTTAATAGCTGTTACAAAGATTAGGTTTATATGTTAGGCGAACATAGTAACTACATTGTTATCATGCGGGGTAACGATTAAATACTGTTAATTGATTACATTTTCATCTTAAAATATTATTCGAAGTCAAATAATAATATGAAAAGGACTGATTTTCATATTATCACATACTACATAGTATAAAATAAAGTCACTTTTTCTGTCACTATGTCCCTTTGTACGCTTAAACCTTTAAAACTACGCAACGGATTTTGATGACATTTTTTTTAATAGGTAGAGTAATTCAAGAGGAAGGTTTTTATGCAGGTATAGTACCCGTGCGCAGCCGGGGCAGGTCGCTAGTATATGTATAATCAAAGGACCTGGGTGCTTAAACAACTTGCCAATCGCTAACGCTTAATCGTCAATCGTAAACGAAAGGCAGCTAAGTGTCTTTGTCGCCCTAATATGAAAGAGTGACAAAAAGGGAAAATTACGATACGCTACTAAGCGTTAGCGATTGGCAACTTGGCTAAGCTTCCTGTAGGTTTTTACTGAAAGGAGAGACGCATAGTCGTATGTCCAGTAGCATAGCGAGCACAAGTGAGATAGATAGAAATTGAGTCCGCGTAAATAACGCGTCTTCAGCTCATGGTAATCAGTAGTCACACTGTGGACCAAGACGATGATTTGATGTATAAAAAGTCACTTTTATAAGGTTGAGAGTTCACTGGCTAGAGCATATTATATAGTAGGTGGGCGTTTTCACAAACCGTTGTTGAAATTACCTTGTTATTTAATTTGGTCAAGTTCAGGCTTATTCGACTCTGAATCACAAGCTCATTCAATTTTGTTAGGAGAAAAAATATGTTCCATAATTTTCATACAGTTTTCATTCCTTCCATTACGCTACCGCCTTTCAACATCTATGAAAAAACGGTATCGTAATGGAAAAAAACGTTTTGGGTCTTTTTTTTCTCCTATTAGAATCGAAAGAGCTCGTGATCCTGAGAAGAAGCCCAAACTTGTCCGAATTAAATAACAAGGTGATTTCAACAACGGTTTGTGAAAATGCCCAGGGCATGGTCCAACATTGAATAAACTTATTAACTAGCCTTTTTGACAATTCGTCGTAAATAAAACTATAATTACGTGTTACTCTGCTCATGCTACAACTTCCTCATATAAGCTTAAAACCCACATATGTCATATATACCATAGATCAAGCAAACGTATCTACTTAGCGTGTCAAATGAACTCAGTGAAATCCACTGAGTTGTCCGTCTTTAATCGCAGCTTGCAGCTTTCGGGCGTCAAATTTTGTAAGTTGAAGTGAACAAAAACATTAATAATGCCTCCTTAAGTAATATTAATTACAACAACACAAAAAAATATGATTACTCAAGGGCCTGAGACATATTTAAAATCATAGGCAAGTAACAACTTCAGTACAAAATCAGACACGCTCGGCCGCTATGCAAATGAATGAACTTGTTTCTTCTATCCAAACCTAATTCTGTGTTAAAACCGCTCAAAAAACAAAACAACATAAGCCATCTATCTCCACACATTACATTCTTCGTTATGGTTATTTCTAAAATAACACACTAACACAAAACATGTCAGTTTATTGTTCACTAAAAGCGAGACTGCGCTTAGTACTGCCGAGACTAGAACCATTTAGTTAATTTAATGTAAAAACTTGTTAATTGTTTAAATTTACACGCTTAATTGTATGTCACATACGGCTTAAGTTGTGGGAATTAGTTATCTTGGATCTTTTTACGTAATTGTGGCGAGACACTTAGTAACTTTGAGGCGGAGAACGAGTTGGGTACTTGGTTACTTGTGTTGGATCAAAAACGTAAGTTATATCTTACCTTTTGTCAATGTCTTTAGGTACCGCATGTCAATAATGATCTTAACTTTTTTTTAGATAATACCTTCATGTTTTGATAATGATAGTGTACTCTCCCCCTAATCCCTTTACTATTATGTTTTGTACTAATTCTTGTTAGTAGATTACTTATATTCTAACAAAATGTTACGCTGACTTATTTTTTTTTGTGTCCACTGGTGTGAATAAAGCTATAAATAAATAGATAACTTAACTGCACAATCACCAAAGAAATAAAATACAAAACCGGCATTAACCGTTTTTTTTAAATGGGCTTACTTATGGCCACAGGGCCAAGGGCAGAGACGCGGCCTACGATAGAGTGAGTTTCTCCAAGAACCCATGATAAGACCCCGAGTTGATGCTAACGGTATCATTTTTCCGCAACTCGACATCAAACGTACCTATTTTGCGTGGTCCCAATGCTGGCCTAGTACTTGTTGGGGACTTCACATACCTTGAATTTCTTCACAGGTGCATGCAGGTTTCCTCACGATGTTTTCCTTCACCGCAAAGCACTTATATCAAATGATATTTCGTACATAAGTTTTTGAAAAACTCATTGGTACGAGCCGGGGATCGAACTCACGACCGCTGCGTAGCAGCCGTGCGTTTTACCGCTAGGCCACAAGCGTTTTTCATCTCGGGGTTACACTCGTTCGATTAGAAAATAGTACATTTCCTAACTAGTGCGGGAAAACTTTTTTTCAACAAGGGTGAAAGTTGGAGCCCGAGTGAAACCAGGGCGACAATCACCCGAGTAAAAAAAGTTTTTGCACGTCTACGGGACGATTTTTTTCATAACAAGTGCGTCAAAAAGAGAAATTTTCGCGCGCGAAGTTCGTTTTTGCGCACTCCTCCTTTTTTGTAATCGGTTAGTAAAAAGCCCTAAATTCTTGAATTGATGATTCATACATTTTAATCAACGGCAAGAAATTCCAGTCACATGGATATACCTAGTGATACTACCGGAATTTAAAACATCCTCATCGGATAAAGTTCACAACAAAAGATAACAAAAAAACTACACTAACTTAAACCCTTTTCTCGAGCAATTCTCACTGGACTGTATATCAAGTTATTTTGGTTATATTTACAATAAACGAAGATAAGTAATAGAGGTGATTATTATAAGGTTAAGGTGATGTCAACTTGATCTGTGTCAATATTTGTATTAGTTCTTATCAGCTATCACATAATTGTTGTTGATTCGCGCAGTTACTATGGGATACAATGTTTGTTTATGTTTTGTAATCAAGGAACATTCCGTAACAAAATCGCAGTTTAAAAGTTCGAAACTGTTAACTATATTGTTATAGGAATCAGTTATAATCAAAAAATGCAACTACGCTTAGCAAATAGACGATGGTTGCTCTTTTAGTACCTCCTGTCGTTTTTTTTACATGTTTAAGTATACAGTGTGTGTCTACGATACTGGCTTTTATCGAAACCGAGGAATGCGATGCAGATTTCTAGCCAAACCGTGAACCTTATTCGATTCAAAATGCTAATTTTAAAAGTAATTAACTTTCTAAGAAAAGTTAATTGAGAAGCAATGTACTTCAAAATGGATCGTTAATTTGCACTTCACAATGACAGATCGCAGCCACTCACTACGTTTGACAACTAAGCAGTACACGCGTTACATTGATCGTTCGGATGAAATAAAATTAATTGTGCGGTCAATTTAATTATTTGTCAAATGTTAATACTTTAAAACGATTGCTAGTAATGCGTATTATTACCCATTTTCGTAAAAGCCCGGTTCGTAGACACACACTGTACATGCGTATAGGTTGATTTATATCGTCGCTCAGTACCCGAAACACTTGTTTAAACTTAATTGAGCTTACGATAATACTATATAGGTCGATTTGTGTAAAATCGTACCATGATATTTTATTAATTCTTCTTATAGTTACATCAGCTACCTTCTAATATAATCAATATCGCTGTAATTGGTCGATGTTAACAGTCTCCATTCAAAACGAGGTTCTTATGTTCCTGAATGATCTATTTATCGAAAAAATACGCGTTGTTCGGCAAGAAATATAGACTATTCATATTGTGGTCATTGTCATAAAGCGATATTAACCACAAAATGTATGGTCACTTGAGGTTTGCCGTCAAGTCGAGACAAACGCCCGCGGCGGTAATTAGATGCCTAATCGCCACCGCGAGGATTAAGACGTGGCTTAATGCGGCCATTCATCTCTTTAAAATAGGCTGGGGCCTTTCTGGCAGCGAGAAGCATTTTTTGTGTTATTCTGGACTAAGTTTGATACCTGGGCTTGAATTAAATGAAATAAATAGGGCATCAGTCACACCAAAATTTCATTGGCTTAGACACATTTCAGTGACAGAATAAGTTTGAAAATGAGGTGGTAAATATATTACCATTGCCCTATTAAGGGTTAAATGTCATTGTAACCCCATACACACAATATTAAAATTTAATATTGTGTGTATGGGGTTACAATATCAATTGAATACATAACTTTACTACCGCGAAAATCGAAAATCGTAAATTTCGAGGATTTTTCTCTGTCACTCAAACGAATGTGTCATTAGAGTGAGAGAGTCAAATCCTCAAAATTTACGAATTTAGTGTTTCGCGGTAGGGCCCCAGTTTCTATCGAACACTCTCAATAATGCGTCAAAAGTATACCTTTAACAGGATGCACCTTTCTAAGATTAGTAAGGAGTAACAAGCCATTCGCATACATGAAAAAAGGTACTTTAAGACCAAAACATGTTTTAAATTTTTTTTTATTCAAGACATTTATTAAATTAAAAAATATATATGAATCCTCTCTTTAAATCCACTTCGCAGGCTTCGTCAGGTAGATAGGTTTCGTAAATATTACCGATGCTTTAAACTGACAATTTATCAGAATTTACTTTTGCCCGCGGTAAGCTTACTCCTTGTACCACACACCACTAAAACGTTAACAATGGACCAACCGTAATTTGTAGTGATATATATTTCTAGAATACAATGTAACTGCTCCAAATTACGAGAGACGTGAAACATTAGTTAATGTGAATATCTTATTTATGATTGTCTTGAGCGATGACTTACATTTCTATTCCAAAAGGTTACATGTGTTTCAATATGACCCTAAGGGAGTACCGCTTACGACGTTTTAAAAAAATATTTGATACAAAATTGTAGTATGTCTAAGTAAGCGCCAAACGCGATATGGCATCATTCTATGGGGAAAGATTCATTGAGATTAGTGTTAAGTCATTTTAAAAGCAATTCAAAGGCGGTACTTGTTTAAGTAACAATGCGTTTTGCTTTTAAAATATTGATATTAATTTGTAAAGCGTTAGTGCGTGATTATTTTTTATGACTAATAGAGTAAAAGTATTGTGGGTGAAAACAAAGATTGATGTAACAATTAGGAAAGGAGATTATGGTTACAAAGCATTGTTTTGAGCTGTGGCAATGGCTGGTGGTAACGGGTTTTAGTTTAGTTTTGAAACAGTACACGAAAACACTCAATTTAATTTGTAAAAATATTAAATGAGTTTATTAAATTTCTTTTTTTTTTCAAAACTATACAATTTGTGTACAAAAATTAAATCTAACTTACCTAACCTGTGTCTAAGATGGGCCTTTGTGTTATTGTACCCAGGACGCTGGCGGCATTTCCTCGCTAGGTATATCGTAATACTGATGCGTTGTGCGAGGAAGTCGCTCAATTCGCTCGCACTCATACTTGAAGTATAGAGCTTCCCACGAATCAGAGACTAAATAATAAAACCCACACAAATGAAAATTCATTGACAATGAGGATTCAAGGTTTTATAAGCATTGTCCAAAACCCACATACGAAAAAAATGCTACTACAAAAACAATAGGCCTATCGCGAACATAGATCTGTCTCGGTGTTTCTATGCGATTTTGTTACGCGTTTTTTTTGTTCATCACCATCACCCCTTTATTTACCGTTTTATAAAAGCAAACGAGACTATTATGCCAGAATAGCAGACAAACATGCGTCTGCTACAAGATAATCGAAAATGACTCCACTATTTATACGCAGTTCGTCAATAATTTGGGAATGGTAATGACTTGATTGTTGCGAGTGAATAATCGCATAGAACTACCCGTCTATAGCCTATCCGAAAATTTCGGGAATTTGTCCCTGTTACTCCAACAACGGAGTAATAAGAGTGACAGAGACAAATCCTCGAAATTTTCGGATTGCGCAGTTCGTGGTAGAGCCTAGTATCAAATGAAAATAAACTTGTAAAGTTTCAAACCTTGAAATGTGTGCATTGTATAGATACTGTCATTGTATACTACTATATAATGAATAGTCTACTATACCATACCAACGTAGATAATTATGAAGGTAATGCCACCGATTTGTCTATGAATTGCGACTATTGTACTGGAACAAGAAATATTAATACATACTTGAACGTTTACTTCATAACACAACAGTTATTTATAGCAATTACGATGTTTTATGCTATCATCAATCAAGAAGCTCTATTGTAGTATTGTACTACTTATTTTAATTATAGCTATCTATAGATGACATACTTACCTAGAACAAAACAGTATTAACTCAAAATGTATAAAATTTATAAGGATCTGTAGCCAAAATGGCTAAAAAGAAACCCTCATATATTCGTCATGTTCCTCTGTTATTATGTCACAGCTAATTTATTCGGCAACTATTCTACAAAAGAGGCGATACTTATTAATAAACTCTTTCAACGATTTGTTTGGGCTCGTCCAAAAAATCATGTGATCATAATTGGTTCCCCCCAATGGGTGACATTTGGTAATCGTAACCAAAATACATTATCACTTCACAAGTGTATGTTTGTCTATCTTTTGGTCCCTATAGCCAACTCCCTTGCTCAAAGGTTAACTGGAAGATATACCTTACAGGGATAAGCTCTTTGTATCTGTCTAAATTTATACGTGGCAATGAAATGTACTGTCGAGTCCAAATATGTATTAACAATTTTTATCCTCGGCCCAAGGGCATACGATTTTTCTTATACTTTTAGACTTGACTGTACTATGCGCATACGCAAGACAATAAACAAGGCCACAATGGCACTTTGTATGGACAATGATAGCTTGTGACGGCAAAGATTTGCCACGAGGTATTGCATATTGACTCTTTTGTTTTCTGAAGTCGTTATCAAACTTATCATCGTATAGTTATTTTTCATTGCTTGTACGTACTTGCTATGAACGTGCGTAGCCAAATTGCCAATCGCTAACGCTCAGAGGGGATCGCGTAGTTTCCGTCTCTGTCAGGCTTTTTTATTCGTGATAATGACAATGTATTTCGTTCACAAACGATTGTTTGCGATTGGCATCTTAACTACGCATTCTGTATACGATAAGCGATAAGTCACGTGACTATAATAATGAATGGAAATGGTCACGTGACTTTTCGTACGAATCTGTTATTTTCGTACATTTATTACTTATCGCTTATCGTATACGATTGCAGAATGGCATCTTGACTAGGCTTGCTGATATGGACGGTGAATGTCGCAGATGCTATTTGTATGGTGGCATACAGATTATATATTTCTTCTTTTGCAAAAGTCTTCCCTAATAAAAAAATCGCATAGGTATAAGAATCCCAAAAATATTAGAATAATTAGTATGTTTGTCTTGAAATAGTTTCTACCATTTCTACATAGGTAACCACCAAATATATTGCGTTTAAAATTATGCAAATTGACCTTATTAGTAATTGCTAGGTCTAGTTTTAAGCCACTTTCGATTTCTTAATGGTTCGTGGTCATCATGTGGTCTACTTTGGAACATCTTCAAATGTGTGCCTATTTACATCATGAAGATGGTTGAGGTATTTTAACACACTTTGAATGAGTCGTTTTAACCAGGGATGGGTAACATTATACAGCTCATAATATATTATTAGAAGAAGACGTCTTAGGGCTTGTCCATTAACCATGTCATACGATTTTGGCCTGTTTTAGACCCCCACACCCCCATGGTGATATTTGGTGATATTTTCTGGACCCACCCTCCCCTAGCCAATATGACGAGTAATTTTTTGCCAACTGAAGTAGTCGTTTTAATAACACTTGAATTTACGTACTTGTTTGCCAACTACGAGGTAAATGTTCGCGAAATCGCGAAGCTTTAAAAAAATAAAGATTTTTTTCATTTATGATACTATTCAGCAGATTTCGAGAGTAACAAAAAATTACACGTGATTTGTCCGATGACTCCAACTATCGTGATAATTGCTGATTTTTCTTGACCCAATATTTTCTTATAGAACTTATAAAAATGTAATACTAAATGTAAGGCAGTTATAAAATAAGTTTATCCATACCTGCTGGTGCCATGTCGACCAGCTTTGTAATAGGTTAAGTAGCTCTGTGTTTGCTCTAAGAAAACTACAACCACTGATATCGAAGAAGGCACTTAAAGCTGTATATTTCTCACACTTCCACTCGTTGATGTCGTACGGTGTGATGATCTGGGGCAATTCGACAGATGCCAAAAGAGTTTTGATCCTTCAGAAACGTGCGATCAGATTACTGGCTGGAGTTGAACCCAAGCACCACTGCAAGGAACTTTTTAAAAATAATAATGTCATGACACTATTCTCATTATATTTGTTCGAAGTACTGATGTTCGTTAGAAAGAACTTGTCAATGTTTAGGCGCGTTGAGGTGGCCGGCAAGGTGATCAGGTCCACTGGGCGACTGAGAACGGTGGCGCGGCGCATGGCACTTTCGTGTAAAAACCCGCGTGTAATAGGTCCAACTTATTATGAACGTCTACCCGCCAAATTGAGAAATGAAACATCTGACGAAGCTTTTGAACGTCAATTGAGGATCTTTTTATTGAGCAACCCTCTGTATTCGGTCACCGAATACATGGAATTAAAATTGTAATGTACGTAACCTATTTAATTACTTGACATTATAAACGTAAAATTGTTTGACATGATTTATCTCATTAATTCCTATTTTATATTAGTTTATTTTAGCCTATAAGTTGACGATCACTGTGTGTGATATCATAATTATGATGTTCTTCTTTGTTTTTAATGCTAAATTATTATTGTTTTATATTCATTTTTTGACATTATTTTAATGTTTGTAATTTTTATTTTTATTTTATTTGGACGATCATAATTTAAATTCATATAGATTAATGTAACACTTAATTTATATTGTAATTTGCTTTGTGAAATAAATAAATCTAATCTAATCTAATCTAATCATACAATAACTCCAATCCTATTTCAGCGTGCAGACTGAACTACGCCACATACCTCAACGCATTAAAATTCTGGCTCAGAAAATCAAATTATCGGCATAGCACAGCATGTCCAACAGTATCTACGCAAGAGCCAAATGTCACTTGGACGCGATGAAATTACGTTTGATTTTGTAACAAATAACCCTATTACATTGCAAAACAGCCGTTACTATGTAGCCAACGATTTCCCGCCTTCAGCATTTGAAATTGGAATGCAGCGCTAAGCGCAACACTGTGATTGGTTCATACAATATTCAGATCGTCCAATGGCAGCGCGGCTGTGTAGCCAGTGCATCAAAAATTCCATCTGAATATACCAGTGTGGCGAGCACTAAAAATGATAATACCCTAACATGGTCTACAATTTCGAATGAAGTATTCATGCCGTTTTACATTTGGGATGTGATTTTATTGAACACAACGTATTGGACAGCGTCCATTTTATTTATTGGGGTGATATTCGTTCGTTTATGGGCCATTCTGCGAAAACGATTTGACTAGCCAGGTGATATTTTCATTCATACACAGTGTATTTTTGAAATAACCTCAAACAGTTGTGTTAATAACTGAATTCCACAATGTTCTACAAAAAAAAAAATCAATGCAATGTAATTATTCTCATTATGATGACAATTTTTTTGTTACAACCGTCAATAACATTTTGATTATTTCACGAGTCATCAAATCCATTAGTTTTCATAATTCGCTTCATTCATTTCGTTAGTAAAAAAAATTACAAATCAGAAACATAGCCGCGTAGAGTAGTCTCAGAGACAAAATTTAATTTGCCGTCTATCTCCTGCCAGGCAGAGATTGTTCGATAGAGTATCGATAACAAATGCCTACCCATCATTGAATTACCCTAATACAAAAGAAACAAGAACGTCAACTGTCGACGTTCGATTTTCGAAAATTGAATTACTCCACTCTCCAGTTAAGAGGGAGCGGGCAAAAAACAAAAGAAGACTGCGTTCGATCAACCTGACCTTAACCTCATTTAAAATGCTGTCAGCGGGGTTCGGTGGTGGCAAAAAAACATACTGTCAGTCCCCTATTCCACTATGGTAACATGTGCGACAATTGTAAAATGTCACTTTTACTGACGTCACAGGCCTCCGTAGACTACGGCTACCGCTTACTTTTGGATGATCGATATGCGTGTTTGCAATTATTTAAAATAGTAGGTACCTAAATTACGTAGGTACTTGTAGTATAAGTGTAAAAAAAGGAGTTCGAAACGAGCGGCGATAAAATTAAAACTACCAAAGGGAGTGTTTTCAATCGACACACATTTCATTTTTGCACGTGTATCGTATGACGTTTTTCAGTACAGATGGCCATCCGAAGTTTCGACCTGAAAAAAAATTTACCACTTCTCGTACTAGCGCGTAAAAAAGCACTATCTGTACTGAAAAAAAGTTATATTGTAACATCGTTAAATACCTAACTTTCTATACGAAGGTCGTGACAATTGTCACAATGTTTAGAGAAGGATTTTCTTTAATTTCTGGATACTTCTTTAAAGCAATAGGCAATAGTGAGATTCAAATAAAACATGTGAAGCACTGTTTGTGAGATTGATGACCGGTAACTTAAGGACATTTTTCTACTCCCTTACTTTTATTCGTCATTTACATGATCGTGAATAAGTCTATATTGTCTATTCCCTATAAACGCATTCGGGTTTACACGCAGTGCGTTTTTTGCATTTTAAGACACCTCGTGTATACAAGACTTAATGAAATATATGGCTGCCAACCTAATTTTAAATGTCATTTCTGAAGAACAGTAAACCATAGAGGAGCTTTCTTTTTTAATTTTGACGTCTCCCGTCCGACCTTAATGATTAATAAAATTGTGTTTGACTAAGAATATTTCTCAAATTTACAATTTTATTTGAAAATAAGTGTGTGATCGTAGAAAAAGTATTGCTTGCAACATTGTTTAACTGAGTCAATAAACGCTCGTGGCGCCTTTAATAACAATAGGGATGATGACTGTAGTTAAAATAAATTATTTAACATTATGCACGACATAATACACAAAGAAATTATTACTAAGATGTAGATTGCAGTATTTAATGTACAGAACTTCTATTTAATAAATTGAAAAGAACTTAAAAGAGTAGGTCATTTGGCAGTACTCAAACGTGACGTCACTTTTGAGTATTTCATATAAAATTCCATACTATTCCATAGTGGGGATCGTTTTGACAGTTCGAAAAAAGATGCTGATTTGACTTGCCAGTCATCATGCCTATTTTCGGCTTCGCCTCAAATTGTTACCCACGCCGCTCGCCTTTTTTGACCTCTCTTAAACAAGGGTTGCATAACATACTATTTCAAAGTCTCAAGTAAAGCACAAACGAAAATGCGTTCCAACTACTGACCTTAACCTGATTTAAAATGCTATCAGCAGGGTTAAGGGGTTGGAAGGGGGTTGGACCGTAAACGCGGCGAGTTGACGGACGACCGAGGTGAAATAATAATGACTGCATTGTAGACTACGGGAAAGAAAACTATGGATAAGACTTGATTCAAAAACACAATAATAGAATAGAAATAGAAAAACATTTATTCGTGACACACATTAAAAGGACAAAGTAGATATGACAGTATACAAAAGAAAAAGAAAAGGTGCCACGAAATGGTCTCATCTCAGCATGTTGCTGGCGTGAGCCAGCGCTGATCTTCCGATGAGACCATTAAGTGAAAGATTCTCGACGGGTAACATGACATAACATACAACACAACGCATAACGATAATATATAAACAAGTACACTATATTATATTATAAACAAACAACAACAAATAAATACGACTCCAACATAACTCCATCGGTCACAACTCACAACCTGCCTTGGTCAAGCATTGGAACATAAACATGTCATCAGCCCGTACCTTCCAATTCACTGCTAGACGATGGCCTCTGTTTAGACTATGCGCATGAACCCATAGGAGGTAAATACCCATAATCACCACGCTGGGCAAGCGGGTAGGCGATCGTAGTAGTGTGTCCACTATGATGATGCTGCTGCCCGTCATCAATCTTCGATAAATAAATAGTCAGTGACACTTCGACGTACGAAAAATATAATAATCGCCTTGCTAAGTTAAAATGAATAAGGGGGTTAATCATTTCCAGTTTCTAAAAGATCAACAATGTGTAACAATAAACTATCTATTGAGTATGCTAGATAATGAAATTAAGAAAAAACTTTTAATCAATTTAATGTAATAATCCCTGATTCTGGACAGGCATGAATTCAATTCACATTAGGTATCCCGATCAATTCTGAATATACACTTTTAAGTCTTGTACCGACGTGGTAAGGCGAAAATCGTATACATTCATTTGAC
>JALPQI010030768.1:0-55295 GCA_025490895.1 Thaumatotibia leucotreta | reverse complement strand
CATTTATGATACTATTCAGCAGATTTCGAGAGTAACAAAAAATTACACGTGATTTGTCCGATGACTCCAACTATCGTGATAATTGCTGATTTTTCTTGACCCAATATTTTCTTATAGAACTTATAAAAATGTAATACTAAATGTAAGGCAGTTATAAAATAAGTTTATCCATACCTGCTGGTGCCATGTCGACCAGCTTTGTAATAGGTTAAGTAGCTCTGTGTTTGCTCTAAGAAAACTACAACCACTGATATCGAAGAAGGCACTTAAAGCTGTATATTTCTCACACTTCCACTCGTTGATGTCGTACGGTGTGATGATCTGGGGCAATTCGACAGATGCCAAAAGAGTTTTGATCCTTCAGAAACGTGCGATCAGATTACTGGCTGGAGTTGAACCCAAGCACCACTGCAAGGAACTTTTTAAAAATAATAATGTCATGACACTATTCTCATTATATTTGTTCGAAGTACTGATGTTCGTTAGAAAGAACTTGTCAATGTTTAGGCGCGTTGAGGTGGCCGGCAAGGTGATCAGGTCCACTGGGCGACTGAGAACGGTGGCGCGGCGCATGGCACTTTCGTGTAAAAACCCGCGTGTAATAGGTCCAACTTATTATGAACGTCTACCCGCCAAATTGAGAAATGAAACATCTGACGAAGCTTTTGAACGTCAATTGAGGATCTTTTTATTGAGCAACCCTCTGTATTCGGTCACCGAATACATGGAATTAAAATTGTAATGTACGTAACCTATTTAATTACTTGACATTATAAACGTAAAATTGTTTGACATGATTTATCTCATTAATTCCTATTTTATATTAGTTTATTTTAGCCTATAAGTTGACGATCACTGTGTGTGATATCATAATTATGATGTTCTTCTTTGTTTTTAATGCTAAATTATTATTGTTTTATATTCATTTTTTGACATTATTTTAATGTTTGTAATTTTTATTTTTATTTTATTTGGACGATCATAATTTAAATTCATATAGATTAATGTAACACTTAATTTATATTGTAATTTGCTTTGTGAAATAAATAAATCTAATCTAATCTAATCTAATCATACAATAACTCCAATCCTATTTCAGCGTGCAGACTGAACTACGCCACATACCTCAACGCATTAAAATTCTGGCTCAGAAAATCAAATTATCGGCATAGCACAGCATGTCCAACAGTATCTACGCAAGAGCCAAATGTCACTTGGACGCGATGAAATTACGTTTGATTTTGTAACAAATAACCCTATTACATTGCAAAACAGCCGTTACTATGTAGCCAACGATTTCCCGCCTTCAGCATTTGAAATTGGAATGCAGCGCTAAGCGCAACACTGTGATTGGTTCATACAATATTCAGATCGTCCAATGGCAGCGCGGCTGTGTAGCCAGTGCATCAAAAATTCCATCTGAATATACCAGTGTGGCGAGCACTAAAAATGATAATACCCTAACATGGTCTACAATTTCGAATGAAGTATTCATGCCGTTTTACATTTGGGATGTGATTTTATTGAACACAACGTATTGGACAGCGTCCATTTTATTTATTGGGGTGATATTCGTTCGTTTATGGGCCATTCTGCGAAAACGATTTGACTAGCCAGGTGATATTTTCATTCATACACAGTGTATTTTTGAAATAACCTCAAACAGTTGTGTTAATAACTGAATTCCACAATGTTCTACAAAAAAAAAATCAATGCAATGTAATTATTCTCATTATGATGACAATTTTTTTGTTACAACCGTCAATAACATTTTGATTATTTCACGAGTCATCAAATCCATTAGTTTTCATAATTCGCTTCATTCATTTCGTTAGTAAAAAAAATTACAAATCAGAAACATAGCCGCGTAGAGTAGTCTCAGAGACAAAATTTAATTTGCCGTCTATCTCCTGCCAGGCAGAGATTGTTCGATAGAGTATCGATAACAAATGCCTACCCATCATTGAATTACCCTAATACAAAAGAAACAAGAACGTCAACTGTCGACGTTCGATTTTCGAAAATTGAATTACTCCACTCTCCAGTTAAGAGGGAGCGGGCAAAAAACAAAAGAAGACTGCGTTCGATCAACCTGACCTTAACCTCATTTAAAATGCTGTCAGCGGGGTTCGGTGGTGGCAAAAAAACATACTGTCAGTCCCCTATTCCACTATGGTAACATGTGCGACAATTGTAAAATGTCACTTTTACTGACGTCACAGGCCTCCGTAGACTACGGCTACCGCTTACTTTTGGATGATCGATATGCGTGTTTGCAATTATTTAAAATAGTAGGTACCTAAATTACGTAGGTACTTGTAGTATAAGTGTAAAAAAAGGAGTTCGAAACGAGCGGCGATAAAATTAAAACTACCAAAGGGAGTGTTTTCAATCGACACACATTTCATTTTTGCACGTGTATCGTATGACGTTTTTCAGTACAGATGGCCATCCGAAGTTTCGACCTGAAAAAAAATTTACCACTTCTCGTACTAGCGCGTAAAAAAGCACTATCTGTACTGAAAAAAAGTTATATTGTAACATCGTTAAATACCTAACTTTCTATACGAAGGTCGTGACAATTGTCACAATGTTTAGAGAAGGATTTTCTTTAATTTCTGGATACTTCTTTAAAGCAATAGGCAATAGTGAGATTCAAATAAAACATGTGAAGCACTGTTTGTGAGATTGATGACCGGTAACTTAAGGACATTTTTCTACTCCCTTACTTTTATTCGTCATTTACATGATCGTGAATAAGTCTATATTGTCTATTCCCTATAAACGCATTCGGGTTTACACGCAGTGCGTTTTTTGCATTTTAAGACACCTCGTGTATACAAGACTTAATGAAATATATGGCTGCCAACCTAATTTTAAATGTCATTTCTGAAGAACAGTAAACCATAGAGGAGCTTTCTTTTTTAATTTTGACGTCTCCCGTCCGACCTTAATGATTAATAAAATTGTGTTTGACTAAGAATATTTCTCAAATTTACAATTTTATTTGAAAATAAGTGTGTGATCGTAGAAAAAGTATTGCTTGCAACATTGTTTAACTGAGTCAATAAACGCTCGTGGCGCCTTTAATAACAATAGGGATGATGACTGTAGTTAAAATAAATTATTTAACATTATGCACGACATAATACACAAAGAAATTATTACTAAGATGTAGATTGCAGTATTTAATGTACAGAACTTCTATTTAATAAATTGAAAAGAACTTAAAAGAGTAGGTCATTTGGCAGTACTCAAACGTGACGTCACTTTTGAGTATTTCATATAAAATTCCATACTATTCCATAGTGGGGATCGTTTTGACAGTTCGAAAAAAGATGCTGATTTGACTTGCCAGTCATCATGCCTATTTTCGGCTTCGCCTCAAATTGTTACCCACGCCGCTCGCCTTTTTTGACCTCTCTTAAACAAGGGTTGCATAACATACTATTTCAAAGTCTCAAGTAAAGCACAAACGAAAATGCGTTCCAACTACTGACCTTAACCTGATTTAAAATGCTATCAGCAGGGTTAAGGGGTTGGAAGGGGGTTGGACCGTAAACGCGGCGAGTTGACGGACGACCGAGGTGAAATAATAATGACTGCATTGTAGACTACGGGAAAGAAAACTATGGATAAGACTTGATTCAAAAACACAATAATAGAATAGAAATAGAAAAACATTTATTCGTGACACACATTAAAAGGACAAAGTAGATATGACAGTATACAAAAGAAAAAGAAAAGGTGCCACGAAATGGTCTCATCTCAGCATGTTGCTGGCGTGAGCCAGCGCTGATCTTCCGATGAGACCATTAAGTGAAAGATTCTCGACGGGTAACATGACATAACATACAACACAACGCATAACGATAATATATAAACAAGTACACTATATTATATTATAAACAAACAACAACAAATAAATACGACTCCAACATAACTCCATCGGTCACAACTCACAACCTGCCTTGGTCAAGCATTGGAACATAAACATGTCATCAGCCCGTACCTTCCAATTCACTGCTAGACGATGGCCTCTGTTTAGACTATGCGCATGAACCCATAGGAGGTAAATACCCATAATCACCACGCTGGGCAAGCGGGTAGGCGATCGTAGTAGTGTGTCCACTATGATGATGCTGCTGCCCGTCATCAATCTTCGATAAATAAATAGTCAGTGACACTTCGACGTACGAAAAATATAATAATCGCCTTGCTAAGTTAAAATGAATAAGGGGGTTAATCATTTCCAGTTTCTAAAAGATCAACAATGTGTAACAATAAACTATCTATTGAGTATGCTAGATAATGAAATTAAGAAAAAACTTTTAATCAATTTAATGTAATAATCCCTGATTCTGGACAGGCATGAATTCAATTCACATTAGGTATCCCGATCAATTCTGAATATACACTTTTAAGTCTTGTACCGACGTGGTAAGGCGAAAATCGTATACATTCATTTGACGTTTGAACACATCTTTATCCAATTTGTTACGCTTGTTCCCTGCGAATTACACCTGCCTGTGCCATTACTACGAGTGCTCATCGACAAGTTCGACAACGTACATTTATTTTTTTTGTTTAAAAATTATTTATTCTCATTAAGAATTTACAATTCACTTTATGAGAAACTATTATGAGAACTTAACTATACTAAAATAAAGAGCGTTAAGAAAATTACAATGAGAGGGTAATTTTACATTAAAATACTCGGACAACGGATCGCCGATAAACATAACTAAGTTCTTAGCGATCCGATGCACTTAAATTGTAGGCAAAATAACAAAAATTACGAAGATACTTGGGCTGGAAGTATTAAGGTATCTTTTGAGAGCCATGGACAGCTATACCACAGTATAATAAATAATAATATCCTCATAAAAAGTGACAAAATGGGAAGTTTTTACTAAACTGCTCACAAAAAAATTTACTTACTTTTGAAAGTTATGCCCCTTTTTTATGTGACGAAGGTAGCCAACTGAGCTCACCCCTGATGGAAAGTAGGAACTGAGGCCCAATGAAGTGACCAAAAAATCGCCTATGCGCTGCCTACCCTGAGGACTTAGATGGACTGCCTCTATCTATGCCAGTAATTACACCGGCTATCTTACCCCCAAACCGGTACACAAACTATTTAGCGGCAGGTTAACAGGTAAGACGGTGATAGCTATATATAGGTGGTAGCACGAGGTTCTACCACCAGAGAAAACCTACCCTATAACGTTATACTTCGGTACGGTATATAGCTTAACCCCTTTATTCATAAACGTCTGCTAACTTAACAAGCCGCTAAGTATTGTTTGTCCCTTTTACTCTTATGGACACATTGTTAAAACCGAAAGGGACAAACAATTATTAGCGGCTTGTTAAGTTAGCAGACGTTTATGAATAAGGGGTTTAGGAGTCTGAATGAAGAGACAGTGCGATGTGCTGCCATCTCGTGAACATTTTGTAATTCTAAAATATCCCGAGCCAGTACATCCACTTTGAACTAATAGTAAGGCCTTGATTGCGGTTGCACACTGGTGGTGGCCCGCTGTGCTTATACGGCTGTGCGATGAATTTGAATACCAGAATATAATGAAATAATGATTCTTGTTTTGTAAAATGATTCTTGTTCATGTCCTTGGAAGATAATTATGTTACACACACATCATTATAAGCCTAAATATTTCAGTCCATTGCTAGACATAAAATATGATTTATTAGAATGCAATTGCTGAGCAAGCGGAACGATATGATAACGCTGCTGCCCATCATCATCAAAAATCAAAATGTACCAGCTGCTTATTTTACCTAAACTGGTTTAAACAACAAATATTTCTGAACGCCTAGCCAAGATGTCATTCTGCAATCGTATACGATAAGCGATAAGTCACGTGACCATAACAATTTATGGTAATAGTCACGTGATTTTTCGTACGAATCTGTCATTGTGCATTTCTCCAAGCGTTTCAGCGAACATTATTACCCGATTTCCGTGGGTATCGCATAATTTTTTTTTATATCTTGTCTACTACCTCTACCAATATATCCAAAAATTCTTGGATTCGTGTGATAAGGCTGCCACCGAAGTCACGGCGTTTGAAAAACTCGGAGAAATACCGCATTCTCATACTATTTTCTTACTTATCGCTTATCATATATGATTGCACAATGGCATCTTGGCTATAGGCCTGCTGATTTCTTACTCTACTTGTAAATCGTAAAGGCATGTCCACACAGTTCTAACGCATGTGGAAAGCCCTCAAGACGCAACCCCTCGCGTTAGGGTTTCTTTATTGTTACCACACGGTCGCTGCATAAAACATATTGCAATGACGAGCGAGAGCGAATAAAAAAACTGTCAATTATTCATAGTGACGTCACGAAGGTCTGCCGCGAACTTCGCAAATCATAATCGAGAAACTGTCTCTGTCATTCGTAGGGAAAGCGGCATCGGTGTGACAAGCGAGCATTCCATGGGCTGTCCCGTACAAACGCGTGTATATTTCGATAATTTGAGTTTTCTTCAGAGTTATTATACATATTTTTGAGCAATTTTTGATTCCTCTAGTCACGAAAGAGAACTTCGATAAACTCACAATTTTGAGAAAAACCGTGTTCGTACGGGACATCGGTGGACTTTTTCGTGGAATGCACCCAAGGATTGATGTTTGAATGATTTTCGATGCCCGATGTACGGCTACTGACGTCAGATTAATTGACCATAGTTATGCAGAAAGCGACAAACTTCGATTTTTTGACAATGCAGAATGCAACCAAACTCCTTATGTTAAAGCTTAAGTCAGATTGACAAAAAATTGTTGGTCGCTTTCTGTAGGTATAACTATGGTAAATTGAGACTTCAGTGTCATACGGCTTTTTGGTAAGGTCCGTATGCTACGGTAGCTGATTACCAGGCTGGTCGCTTCTTTAGCATCGTCGTATAAGAAATAAAATTCCTAGATGTAGTGATAATTAGATATTAGGAACAGTTAATAAATGCGCATACGTTGCATTAGTGTTCGGTTCTTAGTATTTATCAACCAGAAATATCTTAATTTGTTTTAAATTGGGAAAATTGCATTCTTGCTCCGAATATATTTAATTAAACACTAAATTAGTTCAACACACTTTTTTTTAAATAGCAGCATAAACAAATGTATTTTGTTGTATTTTAAGAAATAAAACAAGCATACATATATAATCGCCTATTTTTACAATTAGAGTTCTTTCCCGTGACAAACTCATACATTCTAAAATCTCCTTTTCGCGGATTATTTTTCTTTATAATTACCAAACAAAGTAAAATAATCCAATACAGCAGTTTATTTATTCTTTTATTCTTTAAGACAGCAATTTTCCATTCAAAAGCTTTTTACAGACGATGATAATAAAAGCATCAAAAACAACCAACCCAAAGAGCATAATTGCAAACGATACCTAATTAATATTCTATTAATACCCCAATAGAAATACTTAAAAAGATACTGCAAATAATGCCAAAGCAATTATTTTCTAATTTACCTTCCGAAAACTTCAAAGGTCTAAGAAGTTTGATCGAATCGAAGACGGGAAAAAATCAAAGCATTACCAATACCTCGCCGTTATTATTAAAAAGTTTTAACTCTGTAGAATTGCCTTTATCTTACGTCCTTTTGGAATGGGCACTGTAAGAATGAAGTTATAAAAAAATATTCACAATTATACCGTCAGATGGTGCTGGCGTTTGTAATTTTGAAGATCGGTGTTTTCATAAATGTATTTTGTTTTAAAATGTTACGGGAGGGTATTAAAAGTTGGGATTTTTTGATCGAAACGCCCACTTACTAATCCTATTTCGTTTCGAAAACTAATAATCGACACTAGTGGCATAATAACATTTTCCTATTTGTATTTTAGTTTTATGTATACTGGAACGTTAGTGCTTTCTGGTCACTTTTTCCGTAGTAAACTAGGAACTCTTCCAGTTTCGCCATGTCTGTCTGTCTGTCTGTCTGTCCGCAGCATAGCTCAGTAGCCGTTAGTACTAGAAATTTACAATTTGGGACAGGTATACATAATTAATCGGGCTGACAAATTAGTAAAATAAACTATTAAAAAAAAATCGGGTTACAGTAGGGGATTCGCAAAGTGGAGAAGCTTTGTTTATATTGCTGTAATCCCATAGTGTGGGGTATCGTTAAATAGGTGTTTTAAAAATAATAAGGGTATTAAGTTTTTTTCTAAAGTCTATATTTTTGAAGGTAACGCACCAGAATAAATAAAAAATACTCCTTTGGATAACCCCATACTGTAGTTCTTTGAAAACCTAGTGTTAGATAACGCGTTGATGGACACTGCTGCGAGCGCAGCGCTGCGAAAAACGGTATTCACTAACGTAGAACAGCTCGTCGTCGAACTGTAGGCGGTAACTCTCGACGTAGTGTAGTTCCAGCTCACGCCGCATTCGTCGCCGAGCGCTAGTGTCGTTTAAAGTGCACAAAGGTGCGTTCAAACCAAAAGAGCATTCGCTGTTCTAACACCCCACTCTACGAAATTCGATCGCTACACAAAACGTGATTGGTTGATTTCGTAGAACGGGGAATAGAACAGCGAATGCTCTTTTGTTTTGAACGCACCTTTAGTGAATACCATTTTTAGGCTCGACGCTGCCGCAGCGCTGACACAGCGCTAATAGCAAGGCGGTTTCCTTAGCAACAAAGGCGTACTCGTACTGCACAGTCGCCACCTGATGTATCAGAGCAGCCAGGGCACTCATAAATATCTAAGCAGGCCTCTATTGTCATGACGTTAGTGCTCAGACATTATGACCGTAGCCGTAGATACATTTGGCGAACGAAGCCTTATAACTCTCATCTTAAAAATGCAAATAACGCCATTTTATTCTCGCTTTAAAATTCTTTTACCACCTTGTATATTGTCAAAACAACGTGTCAACCCCTTGGCATCCATTTTAATGACGTCACCCCAGTGCCAGACAGCTTCCCGGGAACTTAAAAAGGCAGTAAAGACCATGGACGGATAGAGTATTACGGATTACCCATCGCTTTACAACGTAATTTTGTTTTTGCAATAAATAAATATCATGATGGTCGATTGGAAAACATTGTACATACCTTCGTCCATCTTCCGTATGCTTAGTAGCAGATCTGCTCCTTTACAATTTGATTTTATGAAATACCCGTTAAAGTCAGTTGGGTTGCATTGTCACTACATGCTAAAGCTGAAAGCTTTATAATTTGATTAATAATTCAAACAAAACATAATCTC
Source organism: Thaumatotibia leucotreta (assembly GCA_025490895.1). Classification (NCBI taxonomy): domain Eukaryota; kingdom Metazoa; phylum Arthropoda; class Insecta; order Lepidoptera; family Tortricidae; genus Thaumatotibia; species Thaumatotibia leucotreta. Next base: position 46,034 of record JALPQI010030768.1, on the reverse strand, counting down.
AATTTATTTATGATAAAGTTTTTATTTATTTATAGTTATGATTTAGTTTTTATGACAAAGTTTTGTAATACGATGGAAACGATCGTTATTTTTGTGTTAATTAAACTTTTAATTACGTACAATATTTTTGATAACGCCCCATTCAGACAATCTTACACAAATCAAATTAGCGCAACGGTAAGGTCAATTAAGCTTGTGTCGTTGGTACTAAACGACGGTTTATAATATATAATTGATAGATGAATGTATTATAGATTGTTAAATATATATAAAATAAACCACATTTTTTGTTGACTATACAATAGTCTGCGACAATTATTGATATGATTGTGCCTATCGTGTAAATACGAGAAATGCCCATGACCTTGAGCATTTCGGTCAAAGTTTTGTTTCGGCGACAGAGGGTCTGGAAATATTATATTAGTCTATGGCAAAGATATGCAATTTGGTGTCTGATACTGTTTTTCACATATAGGTATTTTATTAGGTAGGTAGAACAAAGAGATTTTTTGATTTTGACGACCTTCGTAGCTCAGTTAATCATCCTGCTCAACTAAAGGTCCCGGGTTCGAATCGCGGTGAGGGCATTACAAAAGTAATTTTCCCTTTATCATGGTTGCTTTGTGTTTGTCGATATAATTATGTGATTGCCCTGTATAGTAAATAGTACCACAATACGAGCATTAATTGATCTTGACCATAGGATTAGGTCGATTTGTGTAAAAATGTTGTGTCATGTTATTATTTATTTCGTCAGCCCGTAGCGTCATAGCCTAGTTGGTAGCGAACCTTCCTACGAAGCTGGAGGTTCCGGTATCGAATCCCGGCGAGGGCATTATTTATTTACTTATCACTAATATTTGTTCCTTGGTCGTGGCTGTCTATGTGTTTAAGTATATATATACCCTTCCATGTTTCTATCTATGTTTTTATACATAGATTAAATCTAACTAATCTATTTAACCTAACCTAATTATATCTAAAATTGGCCCTTGTGGCATTGTACCGAGGATGCTGGCGGCATTTCCTCGCTGTATCGCAATACTGACGCGTTGTGCGAGGAAGTCGCCAGCTCTTCGGTTTTTGTATTTTTTGAAACATAGAAAGACAATATCTATCTATTATGTATACATATATATGTGTTAGTTTTTAGTAAAACGTCCCACTTTGTCGCTTACCATAAAGACGAGATTTCCTTGTATGAATAAACTGACAAAGCGGCTTTATGGCAAACGACAAAGTGGGACGTTTTACTAAACTCACTCACATATTATGTTGTCGCTTGGTACCAACAGCACAAGCCTTAATTAAGCTTACCGTGGTTCTAGGTCGATTTGTGTAATATGTCTCAATATATTTATTATTATTATTCAGTGAAGAGATCCAAGGGTGTGTACTGTTTTCGAAATGTCAGAATGGAGTGTCGATTACAAGTTACGACAAATCGCAATCGTCCGCGTCAGTGAGCAAGAAAATGAACGTCAATTCTAACTGATGTGCTGCCATACAATTGACAGCCGATTGTTTGATATACACAGAGTATACATCTAATACGGCTTAATCTCTTAAAGGGGTTTGGCTTAGTACCTACATAAGTATATTTAGATAGTTGTCTCTTGGAATTACAGTAAAAAAACCGTCAAAACCGGCCCCGAAAATATTGACGAAAAAAACTTTGTTTTTGAGACCCTTATTCTTTTCAAAAGACCTACTTATTCAAAGATAGAGTGTGGACTATAGGATTACAGCAAAATAAAAAATATTATCCGATATACCCGAAAAATAATTGTTATAAAACATTGTTCTCTACCACTTAACTGGACGAAGGTTAGACAACTGAGCTCTCAGCCCGCCTAAAGGAAAGCGGGAACTGAGGTCCATGGACCAAAAATCGCCTATGCGCTGCCTACCCTGAGGACTTAGATGGATTGCATCTATGCCAGTAATTACACCGGCTATCTTACCCCCAAACCGGAACACAGTACCAACTATTTAGCGGCAGGTTAGCGGGTAAGATGATGGTAGCTATCCGAGCGGACCCTGCACGAGGTCCTACCACCAGCATTAGCAGCACCAAATATGTCGACGCTGGAAAGGAGAAATTGGATAAGCGACACAGTGCGTACTTTACAGGAGAAGCAAAAAACCGCCGAGATTTTCGAAAAAAAATCATTTAAATTTATCAGCAGGCCAAATCAAATAATTGAAGCATTATTCATGGACATAAATATGTTTTCTATGTGATGTTTTAATTATTTAACTTATTCAAGTGTTATTTAATGATTTACTGTCGCTTAAGCAAAATGGTCGGAAAATTTGATTGAGGTAAAATTATCTATCCAACACGTTGTGTAAGAAATAAGGAAGGTAAAAAGGTCCACCCGAGACTTACATAACGAATGTATCCCGTTAAAATTATCTAACTGCCGAAGTGGCTTATTTTATATTCGGGTAAAAATATATAAATTGATAAAATAGCATAAATAAATCATTAAGAAATATCCACATACTTAAAATGAGAAACTATTTTAGACTTCATAGTTAGTCATATTAATTACATGAGTAACATTCCGTGACTAGTAAGCGAATTTACTTACACGTGAAAAAAGAAAAACTGTTTTAGGAATTTTTATAACATTATTCCAAAAAGTAGGTAAATCGTAAAAAGGGATATGTGAAAGGGATGGTCCATAAATAAATGTAGGTAAAAATGGATAAACGCCAATAAGTAGTTCAGATATCATAGTCAAGTAATATTGTCTAACCGTCTTCAATTTTAAATTAAGATGAAGGTAAAATTGTCCAAACGACATGAGAACATATCATACAGTCAGGTAGAAATAGCTAACCGACAAGTGAAGTTTAGTTGTTACACAGCAAAAATATCCAAGTAAAATTTAACTTGTCATGACGAATAGGTAAAATAATCCAAGATTAATTATGTTGAATTATATTTTATCTAATCTCCAATTTACTAAAAGTTGTCAAAAACCAAGTCGTTTAGTAATAAAAAATGGTCGAAAGTTCTCTAAATCACCAATGGGATAAGCGACACAAATGTTGTCAGATGGGTATGAAACCTAGCTAATTCGACGCAGAAAAATTCGCCGATTCTAACGGTGTATATAACTCAATATCTTCAAAAGTGTCGCTTATCCAATTTCTCCTTTCCAGCGTCGATGTATTCCTGTACCAAATTGCAAATTTCTAGTACTAAAGGCCACTAAACTATGCTACGGACAGTCTAACGGACCTAGCGAAACTATAAGGGGTCTTAATTTACAGGTCAATTCACTAAAGCTGGCACGAATGCAATGAATGAAATGAATGACATCTGTCATTGTGTGTATGCGGTCGTCCTATACCATCAACCTGTATCTACTGTCATTTAGACATCCGCACATAGATACTTTCTGTCACTGACTCGATCCATTCGTGCCAGCTTTCGTGAATTTACCTGTACTACTGAACCCTAAAATGGAACCACAAAAACAAGTGCAAATCTGCACTCACACAATGAACCGATGAGTAACTGAACTGTAAAACAGTTAACCAAGTTAATTAGCCCCATTACTCAAAACGTTGCGCAAAAGGTATTAAAGGCTGTAGAAATGCTTGGCGCTTACGTCGTTTTCTGTCGGAGCGGGTTCGGATCTCGTTTTTGGAACGTCAGGTTGAATCGAGTTGAAACAATGCATGTGTACTGAGATTGTATAGTTTGATACATTTTTCTGAAAGGAACTTTATTTTTATACAATATTTGGGGATACTTTAGCATGTAATAAATAATAAATGGCTAAATAATTTTTTCTCTTTGTTATTACTATTGTTACAGCCACCTGAGTCACGCTGGTTTTATGCAAAATTATGTTACTTAAACTATGCACTATAATAGTCCAAACACTCTCAATAATGGTTCAAAACTTCATCAAATATCTTTCATTAAGTGAAATTGTTATATTGCTATTCATAGGCAAATACATTTTCCTAACTAGTGCGCAAAAACGAACTTTGAGCACGCTTCGCGCGCGCTAATTTCTCTTTTTGACGCACTTGTTATGAAAAAAATCGTCCCTAAGGCACTGGTCTCACCGCGAGCTACTAAGCTATGAACTATCGGCTATAAACACGAATAGCTGATAGCTGGGCGAGTATCGCCGTGTCTCTTTTATTTACACGGGAGCGCGTATCTTTTGTTCGTGTTTATAGCCGATAGTTCATAGTTTAGTAGCTCGCGGTGAGACCAGTACCTTACACGTGCAAAAACTTTTTTCCGCACTAGTTAGAAAATGTACTATTACCACCTCTACCACTCTCTGTATTAAAGCCTAACAACTTTCTATTTGACCCTGACACAGTGTCGCTACAAACAGTTTACCTATGGCAATAATGTGATGTCATGTCAGTAACCAATTGCAAAACATTTTCCAATGGAATACTATTCAATCCTTCGTCCTTTCTTTGGTTTAAAGATTTTATTGTATTTAAGACGATTTTTCTTGCTTCTATTGGTATCTTTTTCGGCATTTTTATGATGAAATCGTTTAAGTCGCGATATATTTTATTTTTGTTTACATCGGTGACATTCGATGACATTCAACACGCCTGGCCTACTACCGCGAAAATCGAAATTCGTAAATTTCGAGGATGTTTCTCTGTCACTCAAACGAAGGCGTCATTAGAGTGAGAGAGACAAATCCTCGAAATTTACGAATTTCGATTTTTGCGGTAGGGCCGCTGATATCAAACAGTAATCATTGCCAGTAAAATAAATTAGTGTCACTGAAAATCCGCAACATGGCGAGGGTCAAATAGTAAGTTGTTAGGCTTTAACAAAATTTGGACAAAGTGGAAAGAAGATTGGGACTGATGCTTTTTAGGAATAGAAATGTGGACCATAATAGTCTGCGAGATTTAAGAATGAACGTTTGACAGTTATATGTATATTACACCTTATTAATATGAGGGTAAGGCTCACCATTTTTTCGATAGACTCAACGTCATTGTATAAGGGTCATTTTTGAACTGTCATATTTTCATTCTTAGAAATCGACAACTATAGTTGCCGTTTTGGAATAAAGCTGGATGGTTGTACCTAAAACCCTGAAAACAATACACTCCTTTTTTGGGCAGTCGTGTTAAAAATTTGATTGACTGTACGCGGAGAAAGGCGTGAGTACAGGTTAGGTTAGGTCTTTTGTGCCCAAGGCTGAGAAAGGTCTTATTTGGCCGCTTACATCAATTAACTTAAGTACGAATACCATCGCCAACAGTTTAATGACCATTCGTGAACTTCGGATCACGAGGTGGTCAGTTAAATGTGTTTGATGTACCTTTTTTTTATGAGTAGGTAGACAACAGAGCTCTCAGCCCATGGAAAGCAGGAACTTAGGCCAAGCGATCAGAAAATCGCCTATGCGCTGCTTAGTGCTTACTCTGAGGACTGAGATGGATTGCCTCTATCTATGCCAGTAATTACACTGGCTATCTTAACCCTAAACCGGGACACAGCAGTCCAGAGATGGGCATTAATCGATTATTTTTTTAATCAACTAATTAATCGACTAAACAATCAATCGTCACAAAATTAATCGCGATTAATTTAATTAAGATTAACTTAATCGCTGCAGAATTCGATTAACGATTAATCAATCGGCATTTTAATCGACTAAATTAACGATTATGTCTCGATTACATTTTGAAACATAGTGCATAACAAAAAAATAATATGTATTATCATTCAGTATATTTTTTGAAATCATTCTAGAGCAGGGCAAAAAAAATGTTACTTAGCTAATTTAAAAATTGAATAAGAAATCGATTTACACAATCCATCATTTCATCCATAAATATCATATAATTAAGTATTGAAATTCGCAACTTTTTCTAGGTACTGATAAACTGGTTGTAAAGAAATTTATTAAAAGTACTTACCAACAAAATTTTTAATCGAGCGTAACTAAATTCTTGCTAGAATTAGTTCAAACTTCATTATTCTTACCTGCTACCGACCCTTGCGCATTATTCTCATAAGTAAGCTATTCCTTTCGCTCTTACGAAAAACAAAAGAGATGGTAAAGGGCCGTAGTAAAAAAAAATAACTTGCCCTTATCGCGTGATTTGAAGACATTTACTGCCTAGACTTTACGGTGTTATCTCGGTCGGATTTTTGACTCGGAACCGTCATTAATATTACTTAGCAATAACAATAGGATGTAGTGGCTAAGAATTCTATGTTACCGTTTGCTAAACACGTGTGCGGCAGCGTTTCAAACAAATTCTAATTCTGTTCCTATGTTATATTATAATATAAGTGTACCTGAAGCTGGAAGGCCCTCGGATACTAAAAGCATCAAACATAGTTTTAAATAGAAAATAACTGATTTAAAATATTTATTGATACTTTAAATTTCAGTGGCCATTGAAGAGTTACGCTTGACACCTTATGGTTACATTATCGGATTATCCGATCAGGAGGCCAACTTGTGACTTTCAAGCATTCGATTGCAAGGAAACAGGTTGAAAATAGTCGCACTCAAATGTGTTTCCCAAATAATCAGTATAAATATAAAAGACCCGTAATGACCTAGGTATTGTTATACATATACATGCCTTAAGGTATACCAGTCTGTCAGCCAAACCCGAAACTTAGTTAAACTTAAAAAAAGAAATCTAATGTCAATCGAAAGAAAATTAATCTAATTAATCAATCGATTATAGATTTAATCGCTCGTATTTAATCAACGATTAACTTAATCGTGATTAAATTAGTCGGACATCTTACGACTAAGATTGATTAATCGTCACTTTTAATCGTTAATCGATTACTTTTAGGCTAATCTTAATTGTTAATCGTTAGTCGATTACATTTTGCCCATCACTGAGCAGTGCAAACACTGCTATTTAGCGGCAGGTTAACGGGTAAGCTATCCGGGCGGACCCTGCACGAGGCCTTACCACCAGCAAATCGTTTTCGTCGTATTTCTTTAAATGTTTTGTAATAATTCTTCTTTTTATTATCTACCAATAGACCAGACTGACTCAACCTAGTGAACCGTTCACGCTATACCAGAATCCGTAAGGGATTCGGATAGAAAGCGGCTAGTACGCATTGCTGGCCCCATAGATGGTCAAAGCTGCCAAAAGGTACATTTATAAAAAAAATTGTGCTGCGTGGTGACGGCAGTAAGAATATATTTGTCACCACCCCACCTCTTCCCGTGGGTGTCGTAAGAGTCGACTGAGGAATCTTAAGATTGATGGGCAGCAGCAACATAGTGGACACGCTACTGCGATCGCCAACCCGCTTGCCTAGCGTGGCGATTATGGGCATGTACCTCTAATGCGTCGATTTGCATATTTAATAGGAGGCCTACGTCCAGCAGTGGACTGAGATAGGCTAATGATGTGATTTAAAAAAACATGCCCTTCGTATGCCTTGTCCCGTATCCGTCCCAACCAGTTTGAATTTTAACCCTTAAACAAGAGGGCAAGACGTAAAAATATCCTGGATTCAAGCCTCAACGCCATTATGTAGTACAAAAAAATCTGTATAAGAAAAAAATACAAAAAGATACAGATAGTGCTATAGCGTGGTCATTTTTGAGACCGTTGCCCTATTAAGGGTCAATTTATAAATTTCAAAGTCATTAATTGAATACATTTTTTGACAACGGCATACGAAAGGTTAAATATGTATAAATTGTATAATTCGAAATTCGAACCCTTGGCCAATGAAATGACTTTACTCGGTTCTCAGTAAGACACGGTTTCAACTCATAAACGTCAGAATATTCAATAGAAACGCTACAAAGCGTATTTTACATGTTTCCTTACAAAGCGTATCAGCTGAAGTGTGCAAAATATGAAGACGTTTGGAATAAAAGCGCTCCCATAGATTACAAGTGCCTTCAGTTTCTGAACGAGCTCTCTGACGGGAGACGCGGCGCAACATAAATAATTCAGCTGCGGTGCTTCGCTGTTTGTCCTGCCTGTGTGGAACCCTTACTACGGAACCCTAAATATGATCCATCACATCATCGGAACCCTAAATATGATCCATCACATCATCACATCAGCCTAACTCAATTCAAAACCTGGTATATACATTGGGATGTATCATCATCATCATCATCTCAGCCATAAGACGTCCACTGCTAAACGGGTCTATATCGGGTGGCATAATGTTTATGTTTCGAAAAATTTGTCGCATAACAACTTTACGCCGTAAAATGAATGGCATAATGTTGCGCATATTTTTGTTATGCCGAAATTGTTAATCCTAACTTGGTTGTTCCTAAATATTGTTTGTCCTAATGATTTTCATGTCTAATGTATATGTATCGAAAAATTATTGTGCATAATGGTAATGTTCCTACTATTTAATGTACTAAAAGTGATTACATTCAACTAACTTATATTTTTTTTTATTCCTTAAACTTAACTATTCTTAAATAATTCGCCCTGTTGTCCAAAGAATTTTAGTGAGCAATTTGGACCTGGGAACCGGTCGACGAAGCCCCGCTACGCGGGGCTTCTATTTCCGCTCTAAGGGATAAAAGGTACCTAACGAACCTATCCAGGTTAAGGTAGGGTGGGTTCAGATTATTTCTTTTTTAATGCGGGGGGCTCCCCGAGCCCCCCTTTTTTTGCTTCTGTAAGTATGAGGATGCGTAAACAATTGATTAAAAATACTTAAGAATTTATAGACTACGCCATTTACTCCGCCCTAGCCTCGAAACCTAACCAATCCACGTCGGTTTTACGAGTAGTAGGGAAAACAATATTTATTACAATGAACATTAGGATTATTATGCTTTAGGTCATTTGACGTTCGAGTAATGAATATTGGGATAAATAAGGTGTAGGTATTTTAAACGTGTATATGCACAAAATTAAGTAGGCTAAACAAGTACTTAGTATGCCATGTATCATTATATTCATTATGCCAAACATTCTCGGCCAAAAAATTTTAGGACAATCGACGTTATGCGACACGATAGGCACCCCTGCTGAACATATGTCCCTTCTGGACCTCCACATGTACCGGTTAGATGTGACCTGCATCCAGCGTATCCCGGCGACCTTCATAAGGTCGTCTGTCCATCTTGTGGGTGGACGTCCTACGCTGCGTTTGCCTAGCCGTGGTCTCCACTCGAGCACTTTTCGACCCCATCGACCATCTGCTCTGCGTGCAATGTGGCCTGCCCATTACCACTTCAGCTTGCTAATCCGGAGGGCTATGTCAATATACTCCAATTCAAAGAAATTTAAACCTTTCATAAACTTTATAAAGTCAGACTGGATGCTTGTAATTAAGCTAGATTGATTACTTGATTAGTATACGATTGTCTCGTGATATTTATTACCTATATTTGTTTATAAATACTCTCTCTATCACTCTTTCAATTAGTGTGACAAACATAGTGGCGTTTCGTTCACCACTGAGCGTTTATTAACGATTCTTATCTATAGCTACGCATCCCTTAATATACAGGGTGTTCGTGTTGATTTGCGTTAAATTAGACACTTTACTTGTGACATTAGTAAAAGTTGCCTGGTATGTCAGCTTTTGTTAAATTCGAAAAAAAAATTTTTTTACGTTTTCATACATAATAAATGAAATAGTAAGTGTGAGAGAACCTTAAGAATAACAACATAAAAGTAAATCTCAGGTGACTGACGGTACAGGCCAAATAAGTAACATTTGAATGTAATAAAGGTTGCAATACACTTGTTCAGTCATTAAACTTATTTTTTTGATAACTCAGTAATAGTAAGAGTTAATCCACTAGTTTCTTAGAGAAATTAATTATATTGGACCTAAATAAGCTTCCCTTAAATTAAAAGCAAATGAAGAAAAACATCCTGTATATCAGCGCGTCGGTTGCCTTAACGCGAACTTCGAACCGACAATTTATGGGATATTTGTCATTAATGAAATGAAATTCGTTAGAGTGCCAGAGACAAATCCCCGAAATTTACGAATTTCGGTGTTCGCGGTAGTAGGCCAACATTCGAGTTTCCTTCGAGTACCGTTAGTATTTATCCCAGAAAGCCCAAGTTGCATGTACTTACATCTTTGTTGATATTGCAGCGCTGAAAACTAGTTGTCATGCATAATTCAGGCGTACTAGATGCATAATTACATGTGTGTTAATACGCCTGAAACTTTCAGTGTCAGTACCTACCTGTGGAATTACTATCTATAATTATTTAGTACTTTACGGGTAGTCACTTTTTTACCAAAGTTCATGTAAAGTCCATTTCAAATACGAAGACCCGATTCTACTTGACAAAGTCATTAGGCGTCAACAATAGGATCAGTGATTGATAACAAAAAATACCTGGCCAGACCCTTTTGTGGCGTGATATTTTTTACATACATCGGTGTACGACACGTTTTTCTGCCATTATGTAGTGGACCAATTAAATGACAAAAGTTTCAAGTGGCATCTGGCCTTCGTATTTGAAATGGATTATAAAGGTGCATTCAGACCAAACGAACATTCGCTATTCTAACCCCCTACAGTCAAGTGCAAAAATAAGTGATTTAAATCCGCTCATAAATATGTTACGACGTTCTTATTACACAGAATTAGAGTGCACTGGGACATATTTTTGAACATTTTTGTGTACACCTTATTTTGTCTTTGACTGTACTCTATGAAATTCGATCGTTACACGAAACGTGATTCGTTGATTTCGTAGAGTGGGGGATAGAATAGCGAATGCTCGTTTGGTCTGAATGCACCTTAACATGTGAGTGGGTATACTGGGTATGTGAGTATCTTTGTGGCTCTAGAAACACGTACGTTTCAACCAATTTCAATGTATGTGGTATCGTTACAATTTAAATTCGTGAGACATAATAACTAAAAAATATATAAACGGTTACGCTCGCGAGTCGTGAGGCGTGAAAGCGAGCTCAGTGCTTGATGATGGAGACCTAGGCTCTCCGAAACATGCCGCGCGTATTGACTAAATACACGTCAGCTTAACAGTTAGAATATATTAATTTTTTGATCCTTATGCTTAAAAATTGGTATCCTCGGGAATAAAACTGTTTTTGTCTTGGGCGCTTGAATCCCTCACTGCACTCAGGACTCAGTCTTAATTCACTCGTTTCGCTCGGGAATTAAATCTATATCTCGGGAGTAAAACTGAGAGTCCTTCGTTACGTTCAGGATGCAATGTCGCGCCCGTGACATTAAACAGTGCTTTGAAAATGAAATGAAATTTAATGTTATGTATTACGTTTTTAAAATTTTGCTTGTTTGTCGACAGCGATAGGCGAGGAGTTCTGGACGCCGCTGCCATCCAAGCTCTAGCTGGTGAAAGCGTGCTGGAGAAAGAGAGGCAGCTATCGGAGATGATTCTTCAGCTGCAGATGGTGAGGGAACAACTGCTAGCTCAGCAGGAGCATGCTAAGGTAAGCGGGAATTCTAGAACAATCCATGACGGCAGTATAGGTGGATTCAGACCAAACGAGCGAATGCTCATTCTATCCCCCACTCTTCGAAATCAACGTGTTTCGACGAATCATGTTTTCTGTAAAGCAGGCCATACTCGTAAGGGTGTACCTGACAGGTTTGCCTGTACAAGTCAACTGTTCAGGTAAACCGGAGCGTGTATGTTACAGAAACCTGCACAGTTCTGTAACATACACGCTCCGGTTTACCTGAACAGGTGAATTGGCCTTCGCTACTCTCCGTGGGTGTTGTAGGAGCCGACTAAGGTATTGAAGCATCACGAACCATTCTTTGATAAAAGATTGACGATGGGCAGCAGCGTCATCATAGTGGATACCCTAATGCGATCGCTATCCTATCCGCTTGCCCAGCGTGGCGATTATGAGCATACCTCGCAAACGATTAGGTAAATGGAGAGGCCTTTGTTCACCAGTGGACTGTTTATAGGCTGATGATATATGTATGGTGTAAAATGAAAATACCCTGTATGACCTCCGCAAGAGTCCTAAAAGTGCATTCAAACCAAACGAGCATTCGCTATTCTAACCAACTACTCTACGAAATTCGATCGTTATACAAATCGTGATTCGTTGATTTCGTAGAGTGGGGGATAGAATAGCGAATGCTCGTTTGGTCTGAATGCACCTTAATATTACAAGCACGATTTGTTCAACCATTTTATTTCTACAACAATAAGAAAAGCACAATAACATCCCAGACAAAGATTTAAATTTAAATCCAGTGTCCAAGGGGCAGAGTACCCTCTGCATTTGTTTACCCTTTCTGCAAATTAGGTTAGTTACGCGCCAATTCTCTTTTTAAATTGACTTTGTTGCTTTCAAGTTTCAACGGCGCTTCTGAAGGTCTCGAGTGTTCGAATTCGAATTTGGAATCTATAATTCGAACGACGTTCGAATTTTAAGAGTGTTCCTGTTAACGATTTTTCGGGGGTGGTTTTGTCGGTAAAAATAAATCGTATTGTGTAGTGTAGAATCCAAAAATGCATAAACAAATATAGTTTACTTTCCATAGCATTTGACTGACGTCTTTGACATATATCGTGAAACACTTTCACATACTTTTTTTACGTTCATACTAATATATATCAATAATTTTATATAAAAATGTATGTGAACTCAAGGTTTAGGTTTTAAGTTTATAATAAAACCAAGAGTGTGTTCTAAAAGTGAGTGATTATGGAATAATGCAAATTTTTAGATTTGTTGACATTTTTTTGGATTCTACTGAGGAATGGTATAGGTAATATATATTATTTAATTATAAATTATCAGAAAGAAAGTGTAGTTTTTAAATTTAATGGTAAGCTCCTAACGGCTTTCTGTAGTTAAATATGGAAAACATTATAATGATAGCGTGCTCAAATGCTATATAAAATGTAAGTTATTTTCTACAAACTACTATATTCCGTATGCCATACTATAATAAATCTTTCAACATCATTTATACTGTAAATATTATTATGCAAATGCATTAAAAGAAGTCAATATATCAAATATTTGCATCGACACCAAATTAATATGTCGTTAGCATCTAATTCGAATATTAAATCCAGTGCCAAAAAATCATCATCTCTATTAGTGCTTGACAAATACTCTCGATACCGGTTTTCCAATTAGCCACCGATTTTAAGCAAAAACCGATAAAGCACAGAAATCGTACCTAATGTCATTGGGATAAACGTTCAAATGTCTTATTAGGACGGAAGCCGGACACGATTACCGGTAAAATACTATGACAAGATAGAAAACGAATATCTATATCTATTTTTAAATGAAAATGGCCGCTGTTTATGTAAAAAAACCGGCTACACACAGAATCCATAATGCCACTCTCACAAAACAGTCTGGGTGCAAACAAAGTGGAAAAAAGAGAATTGCCCAGCAGTATCGAACGCCTATTTCGAATGGATTGGAGCGTCAACAAAAGGGATGAGTTTGAAAAAAAAACCGGTAAATGTGAATCTGTGTCGCGTACAGGGTTTTGCTACTGAATTTGGTGTCAGGGACATGGAAATAGCACTTCTTATTTCTGATGTATTCGTCTTAGAAAATAGTTAAATACATATTACCATTGCCTACGGACGGAGGAGTGTCACAAGAACGTTGCTAGCCGTTACCTAGAAGTGGAGTCCCATATCGGTATACTAAATTTTTATGGTCAACCTCTATAGTGTAGTTGGTAGCTAACCCGCGTAACCTGTAACCTCTAAACAGGGCTTACGAAGCTAGAGATTCAGGGTTCGAAACCTGACGAGGATATTTACTTACTATTTTTGACTTGCAAAATTGATTATTAATTATATCTTAATTATATTTTACTAATAAATGAGTATGAGTATTTATTTGTGTATGCATCACTAATATTTATTTTGGCCATGGTTGTTTTCTATGCATTTAATTGAATTTAGCCCCAACAACGTCTTTATTGAGATTACCGTGGGTCTATTTGTGTATGAATGTCCCTTGATATTTAGTTTATTATGTACCTATTTATTGCCAAGTTGTGTTGCTGACTAAATATAGCAAACTTGTATTTCTATAGTTCTTAATACGAATAATACAAGCGTCTATTCGTAATAATCGTTTCACAAACGTTCTATAACTACCGAAATCCTATGGAACCCTTAAACCTGAAACAGGACCCGAAATCACAGAAATATTGATTTTTTCTAAATGATTTTGTAAGATTTTTTTCAGTACATCTCTAGTTGTGGTATATCCTATACCACAACTAGAGATGTACCCTTCCCGATAAAATCGGTTAAATTGTTTCTATACACCAATAAAACCCTTAAACCCGAATCTGAATCCGGAATTAAAGATTTTTTTTTAATGATTTTCTAAGATTTCCTCAGTACAGGATAGGCCACAACTAGAGATATATATACCCTCCCCGAAAAACCGGTTAAATTATTTATATACAACAATAATACATGCGCTTATACTTAAAACCGTTTCACAAAGCTTCTGTAACTACCAAAATCCTACAGAACCCTAAAATCACGTAAATCTGAAGCCTACAGAACCCTAAAAACGCGCGAATGCAAACGCGGGCCGCCATTAGCCGCTCCCATTTGCAGTACGTCTATGGACGGCCTCTTCAATCTGTAGCGTCAACTATAGGGTTGGCGATTGTTTGCTTTTCGGATTACGGAAATATTGAAACCGGTCTATAGGAGGGATTTTAATATATCGGTTGTGACGTTATTTGTTTGGGATAGCGCAACGATAGAATTATTATGTTATTTGGGACAACAGCAATATAAAAACATATACAATACATTAATATACTAAAATCAAAACGTTCTATTCTGTTCTAGAATAAAGAAAAATTCTGGAGTAATTTTAAGGTGCATGCAGACCAAAAGAGCATTCGCTGTTCTATCCCCCACTCTACGAAATCAACGAATCACGTTTCGTGTAACGTTCGAATTTCGTAGAGTAGGGAATGCCCATTTGGTCTACATGCCACACCTTTAGATTTTTTTAAGATAACAATAATAATAACTGAAATCACAACCAGCAAAGTTGAAGCAAAGATGAAGAAGATATTTTTAGATATTTTTATTCTTTTTCCTCTATGCAATGCAATTTGACATTGAAATGAAAACTGTTCATTTAAACAATAAACATACAGAGTTACAGACTGATCGTTCTATTTTAATTAGATTGACAATTTGACATTGAAATGAAAACTGTTCATTTAAACAATAAACATACAGAGTTACAGACTGATCGTTCTATTTTAATTAGATTGACAACATTTCGTTGTCTTTTCAAAATGAAATTGAATGATAAAATTCTCAAATGAATTTATACATGTATTGTCGCCACGAGATATATCGGAACGTGCTCAAAAATATTTGCTAAATAAATAAAAAATGAAATAAAACTTGTCTGTTTTTAACGAGACTCGGGGCATTCAGTTGCTAGTTGTTAGTGTAGTTAAAAAAATGTAAGTCTGTCAGTTGATCAGGTCTCCGAGGTCACCCTATATCGTAATCAAAATCCAATCAGAGTCGACAGCCCTACCCGTGATCGAGTGTTGTTCGGGTTTTTATCTCTCATTCATTAGTATGAGAGTGTCTTTGTTGCGCCGCCCTACAATACGCATTCAACGATTCCCAGTTTTGAAAGCCGAATATGATAGCGAACCTGTTTTTGGAGCTCACTTTTTTTCAATTATTGATTTGGAATTTCGATGAACAGCCATGTTCTAATGTTTATTTTTCTTCTGAAGCATAATATTGAAAAAAATAAGCCCCGCCGAATTTCTTGCCTTTCTTTCTCGGATCAATGGTGTAGGGCTAGAGTCGGAAGTAGATTTCATTTTATTGTTTATGATGATTCAAAAGTGCTTGTTGCTATGCCTAATTGAATAAAGAATCTATTGACTTTGAGTTAACTTATGTAAACAAATTGAAATTATACTATTTTTATTGTGTTAGTTAATCCATGTACCTAATGAATTTCATCTATTTATATTATTTGTCTGTGTAGATCGTCGGACAATGTTGTTAGTGAATTTGGTACAAACTTCATAATTAGGGTGTTTCTATGGGGTATAGAGTGTTTTTTTACGCGTTTTTTTGTTCATTACCATCACCACTTTATTTTCCGTTTTATAAAAACAACGAGACTATTATGCCAGAATAGCAGACAAACATGCGTGTGCTACAAGATAATCGAAAATGACTCCACTATTTATACGCAGTTCGTCAATAATTTGGGAATGATAATGACTTGATTGGTGCGACAGAATAATCGCATAGAACTACCCATTAGAGAAAAGTTAGGTTGTAGTGTATACATTATTGCAATTGCCAACCTCAAGTTTTGCTATGGGTTCAAGGCCGAAGCGCAAAAAAATAGTACTTTCCTATGTATAGGTACGTACATGTCGAGATCACGTAGCCAATATTTTTAGAAAAGTCCTTTTAGTGACTCATGAAACACTGTACCTATAAACCATATATATATGTATTGTATAATTTCTGTGTGGGTACCTACAGTTCACTGTATGTTTACGCAGGCATAATTATTACGTACAAAATACCCTAGGTACCTAATATCACTAATTACTCGCCAACAAAACATCACAGACCATTTCATAACCAATCGCACAAGTCTCATCTGCCCTCCACAAAAGCGAACAGAAAGTAATTTTCATCTGAAAGCACTCCGTATTAAATACCCATCGACAAAGGGGATCCCATACATAAACAACCATATTGCTACAACAGACAAACGGAAATATGAAACGCATCCCCACGCTGGCTGAAAAAAAAAACAAAACACAAACGGACGCTTAATTCGCAAAAAGCCCGTTTGATGTCGTTAATTGACAATCAGGGGACGCGACTCATTGAACGTTCTCTTTTCAAAAATTTTAAACAAATGAATTAACGGCAGCTTTCTTTTTCACAGCCATAGATACGCTTTCAATGTTGCCATGATTACCAGGTTTGTCTTTTTGTAAGCCCGCTTTGATATTTCGTTCTATTTTAACTTCGACGCAAACCAAAATAAATGTAACCCTAAAACGTCTAGTTTCAAGTAAAACATCAGCGTCAAAGATATTTACATCAAATAATTAACCCGGCTGAAACTGGAATCTTTTAAAGGTGTCATTTTCATTAAATTTAATCGTCCGACTGCAGCTAAAATCGTGTGTCAACAAGTTCGTATAAAAAACGGCTCTTGAAAAATATTTCCTGCTGGGGTTAGTGTCAGACCAATTAGTTGGTGAAAGAAAACTAGAGGACCGCGCGGACATGTGTTGACAACGTTTTTGATTAAAAAATAAAAAGGTGATATTAAAAAACCGGCAAGTGTCGTGCGTGTCACGTCACTACGCGTTAAATTTCCGAACTGAATTTCGAATTCGGCTGGCTGATTCAGTGCCAAAGTAAAATTATTGTTTTAGTATGAAATACCTAACCTACTTATTCTTTCCGAAGCTATTACTATGCTTCTAATCTAACAATGTTCGCTCGACGACAAACTAACGACTAATTTTCTCTTCAGAAAATTATAAAAAGAAAATGTATTCGTGAAACTGACTGACAGCCCGAGTATGACATTTCTAATTATTCCACAAGAATAGACAGTTGGCAACGCCTACGCTACCTAACCCACTTCCTACACAAAATACCTATACTATTGTCTTCCCAATGATAAAGCACGAATCAAATTATTGGCCACATACAACCACTTCCTGTGACACGCGATTATAAACCTACAACTCGTCTAAAGCAGTGAAAATACGGATGAAATTCGCGCACATAAATTTCACTAGGGCACCATTCCACAGCGGTGGGGATAACAATTGTCTATTGTGACGACTATCTCTGTTACCCATCTCGTCGGCGTCTTTGTTAGAAAAGGACAGTGTATAGCCGATGTTCTCTAGCACAATGAGAGTGAAAATCGGACACGCCTATTGTGGCTAAGCTTTTCTTTCATTCGCTGTGCGTTTTCATCTTAAAATATAAAAGGCATTTTATTACCAGCCAGTTATAAGAAGCGTTAAGGTAATAAAACGTTCTATTTTTAATTTATAATGCTAGTCCTGGCATTATCGTAAAGTAGAGGTGGCTTTTCATATCGAGTATTTTCCGACCGGTTTTCCGATTTAGTACCGGTCAGCAGCGATGGTCGTCGAATTTCGCAATAGGGATTTCATTCTTCCATTTATTAGTTTCCAGTTCCATTAGCTAGTGCTGTAACAAAGTATCGATAAAACTATCCGAACTCGTTTTATACCTATATCACAGATACCAACTACTATTTTATGTAAATATGTAAATTTTTTACTGTCTTTACGATCCGAAAATATTTCGAGTGATTTTAAATAGATCGATATCTGAAGCTGATTACTATCATACTATAAGTAAGACAGTTGATACGATCTGTTACAAACTGGTCAACTAGAAGTAGCATGACATAATTTACCTTTAGTGCGTCAATTTTGCTCAAACTAGGCATATAATACGGTATCGACACATCAAATCGTTATAACTGATGGGTTGGATAAGACTTGTCTTTTTAAAGTCAACCTCAGTTTTTTCTTGATAGTTTTTTTTTATTTATTGCAAGTCTAATACCGATAGCCAGCACTACTTTAGTAACTCGTCTTGTGCATTAAAATTCTAGTTAAGATAAGTAAGTCGTGCTTTTAATTTGTGCAGGGCATTAAGTGCTTAGCTTGAATGGCTAAACAGTGAGCAGGTACCTAATGTATTGCAAGTTAGTGTCGTTCCAATAGCTTACCGAGATAATAGCAATCTCAAGTAGTGATGGCCCTTTTCCAGTTTTTCGATATTACTATCAGATAATTTCCCCTCCCGGAGAAACTAGTTTTAGTAGGATTTCACAGATTATTACCAAATGTTAAATCTAGTAATAATGTCTGATTCTTGACATTTATATTCTTCAGAACATGGAAACATATTTTTTTAAGTGTAGTTCTGAAGGATATATTTGACTCATATTTTTAACGAGAAACGGGTCTTAACCGCGAACTTACGTTTAATTTCATCCTGACGTTTCGGGCATGACGTTACACCCGTGGTCGCAGGCAGACTCCTGCCCCGTTTGTTGTTAAAATATGAGTGATAATCATGAAAGTTTAAATCAGGAAACATTTGACGTTTCCTATCAAAAGGACCATATTGTCGATGGCGCTTACGTCACACAACATCGCATTTGATTTTGCGAATTCTTTCGCGGTCATATTAAGCTGGCTTCGCTCGCAAAAGAAACAAATGAGCTGCGCCAATCAGGGAGCGCGCTCGGTGACTGATAGTGATGTCATTAAGCTATCGATTAACTCTATGTTAATGGCGGAGGATTTTAACCGACTTCAAACAAAGAGGTTCCCAATACAACCTGTTTTTTTTTCGTTTTTATGTTACTCGATATCGTAGAGAATCGTTAAACGATTTTCAAATTTGTTTTTAATCGATCGGGTTTCGTTGTCACCCTTTACTTTTTTTTATAGCCTTTGCTTATTCTCAGCTTAATAAGGGAATTAATTATACTAATTAAATTAAAACATAATTATACACATATGAAAACATACCTATATGGAAATGTATTGTAGGTATGTAAGGTCCGTTTAATTTTTAGGACAAGTTAAATAATGACCTAGTCTCGTAAAAAAAAAAAACATTTTATTTTTTCTTTTGTGTCCTAGGAAATAAAATTCTACAATCATTGAAATAGATGACGTCATCGGAAATCGCATCTCATGAGTACATTTTGCGTTACCTAAAAATAGGACGTTGGGCCTTACGTGCTTAAATATATTGGTACTTCAAGGTGCTATTGTATTTGAAATTTAAGAAAAACTTGTCGCAAACATTTAAAAAACCACTTTCGTCGATACTATAGCAATAAAGTAGTTAGAAACCGTAAAAGCTCGATAGTACGAGATTAATGCGAGCTATTTGCAGATGTCGCTACCGACGACAAAGGTGAAATCGTGCGAGGCTTAATAGCTGGAGATTACGTTGGTGTGTGTTGGCCTGTTGGGCCAATGTTGGTGGATTAGTTGGCGACAGTGCAGTAAGCGTGTTTGATTGGCATATTGGGCCAATGTTGTTGTTGGTGGCATAATATATGCGTGAAATGTATTTTTAGTACAGATGGTGCCTTTTTTACGCGCTAGTACGAGAAGTGGCTTATTTTACGTTAGGTCCAAAACTTTGGAGGGCCATCTGTACTAAAAAAACGTCGTAGGTACAAGACACGTGCATAAAGGAAATTCGTAACTCGTGTCGATTTAAAACACTCCTTTTGGTTTTAAAACATCGCCACTCGTTTCGGATTTCATGTTTTTCGCACTTGTGTCGTAATGTACTATGGCAAATGTTGGAATGTTGGACCAAGCATTTCTATAGGGTGTAACAAAAACAGTAGTGATCCGTTTAGAGGCCCAAGTATCGTATTCTGATAGGCGAATTAATATTTTTGCAAAACAAAATAAGGTTAATGTTTGGGTATACGATACTCTGTCGGCCAACAGAACACCACTATATTTTTTAAGTACATTGTGTATAAAAATGTTCAACGAAACCATAATATAGAGCGGCAAACCCAAATTAAATAATTGAGTAACTAAAGCTTTTTAAATCTATTTTCATTTACAGCTACGTCTTGTGACGTTTCACCCCCATTTCACTCTGAATAAAGAAATACAGTTCCACAAAACAAAATGAATTCAGTATTTCTTATTTCGCGCTGACCACGCAAGGACTTCACGTCGAAAAGAAACCTTTGAGAAAATTATATCCCCCCCACTCCCCCAACTTGCCCCCCCTGGGGGTGTTCCATAATTAAATAGTGTACGCTTAGTTACCCGCGGAAGTTGAGAGGTTTTAAAAAGGAGTCGACTTCTATATTAATAATTAAAACTATGCTTTTGTATTAAGTACTATGTGTTATAATGGGAGAATCAGCTTTTTTCTGTCTGTTATTGCCATGGTTACGGTCACCTGAGTCACCGTGGTTTTTGAAAAATGATGCTTTTTATTATTTAATTAAAAACAAATAGCATAATATAATTATTTTAATGAATAAAAACAATTTACGTCATTTTACGTCTACTGTATTAACACTAACAAATGACCGTACAATTCATCGAAAACACCTAACAGAAGCTCACAAAGCCTGAAAAGTAAATTAACCTTTACAGAAACTCATTTACCGATACAAAACACGGGCGAATCGGAAAATGCCGAATGAAAAGAATCTCTGAAACCGGTACGGAATCAACACTGAAGCGGCTTTTGTGTTATACAGAGCACAAATGCTTTTCTTGGGCTTTCACCGGTTTCTATGGGGTTAATAAAGGTTCCCACGGCCACAATGCGCCGGGAGGCAAGGAGAATGATGAAAAGTTGGATGTGGGACGCGAGCTAGTGGTGGGCGTTGTCGATACATTTTCCGGTTTTTTACAACTTCGCCTCACACTTTTTGGTAATGCTGCGTTGTCGATAAATGTTCGGGTTTTTTTACAATTTCGCCTCACAAATTTTTGGTAATATTTGCTTCGTTAGTACTCATAAATGGGTAATTCTTATTTAGTTTGACAGGTATGTCACGACTATGTTCGATGTTATGGGTTTAAAGGAAGTCCAACATTTTGATACTTATTTGTAAAGTAGCCCCCGCGTCGAGCTTTCTGTTCATGTATAAACACATTGAAAATTAAGCTTAGGTAACGTCGACTCTTTGTACATGTCTGTGACAACTTACAAATCTATATGAGAACTACCCAAATATAACTTTCAATGCAAAATAACGCATGTCTATGTTTAATCTGTTGTCATTTTGATTCAGTTAAAACAAGATTTTGTTTTATTCGCTGGGTTCGTTATATTGGATAAGGAAAAAAGTTCAATTATTACATTTGATGTAACTTTATCTCACATCCTTTAGTCAAGTGTTCAGTTAAAACAACTTCTATTTATTTCGTATCCATTCACTTTTAGATCGACTATATGAAAAGTATTATAAATATTCAGTGTCAAGCATTGTACCAGCATATGCTTTTTTACACTACTATATTATCATACAAAAATGCGAAATATGTGTGACATAACATTTTTCATTTTCTTCTGATGAAGTATCGATATCGATACTCCCCTCCCTACCCAGTCACTTCCCAATTATTTCCTCCCTTTCTCCCCCGTACCGCGAGGTGAATACGCGATAGAATACCGCCAGGTTTTAAGAAATTATCTGCTTTGTCCATACAAATGAAAGCTTAGTTCTTTCTGCGGTTAATTTATTTAATAAGTTGTTGTTGAATAGAAATTCAGCTCATTTTTCTTTACAAAATCTCGGAAAATACAGCTTTAGTTCGGTTTTCCTTATTCAGTATTATTACAATTTATTTTTCGTTTTTCTCTTTGATGGGGTTTCTACCATCTGATTGCGTTATTAAGACTTAAAGTTAAGACAAGAAAAAACGTACAAAATTTTACACTATCAAATAGACCTGATTTTTGGTTAGGAAATATAATAAATTATTAAAATGTTTTGAATATTTAAATTAAAGTTTCTGTACACGTACAAGGTCTTAAACAATTTTGCAACTAATTTTTGTTATCTGAATTAGAATTATTATACTAAAATAGAGTGCGAAAAGGCCTACTATACGATTATTGTATGTAAATTTCAACTATTCTCCATTTTAAGTTTCTTTATGACAGCGGACGGAAGAACACCGGATCTTCGCACTTATGTATGTTTTATTGGCATGTATACACCAGATGCACTGTATTGTATTCTGCTACATTGTAAAAAGTTCATGTGATTTATTTCCCTCGAAAATTTCTCACGCCCTCAATAAATGGCTTCAAAAATTACAAAGAGTTCGTGCATTCTTCAAATCCCTCGCGAACTTTAGCCACGGATTTCCGAAACGACTTTATCATATTGTTCATACGCTGGTAATACGTGAAACAAGAACATAACGTCGCTTTCGTTTATTTTCAGTTACCCAACTGATAACCAAGCCATTTTGGAATTTAATAGCCACAACTTAAGAGTGACGTTCATTATTTCTCATTGATAAACTTAATGTTGTTCAGAAAAAATTACATATGCGGTTTATTAAATTAAAATTTACCAATTTTCGCTCTTAGCCTGTTACCTTAAAGACTAATAAGTAATTGCTGGCAGGTAAAATTAAGTTTGTAAGAAAAAACGAAAATGTAAGTTCGAAAATCGAATCCATCAGAATAATGCGTGGAACGTGATCTCGAAAGAAGGCACGGGATGACCGTTTATTTTGTGATGCGTTTCAACGTTTGACGCGTTGCGCGGCAGTTGCATTTCGAGCGTTCCTTTTTTAAATTATATTAGTCTTACGAACACAAAATGGCGTATTTTATTCGACAAATTACGACTTTTACGGCCTTTTGTGAGTGAAAAAGTATTAATCGCTATTGTTGGGTGGGCTGGTGAGACGATGGATTAAATCGCGATTTCTGGAGTGATTTTTGGTTTTTATTATTGTTTGAGTAAATTTTGAGAGAGTTTTTGTTTGTTGTTGTTAATCAGCAAATGTCTGAGTCGTGACGAAAGTATTTTTGGGGACAGCTTTTCTTAATTTTATTGTGGTCGGAGAGTATTTAATGTAAATAAATTTTTAGTACTCTCAATATTACATTAAACGGATTAGTAAATTGGAGTGTATTAATCGTGTGTGTACCTTTTTTTGGAACACGTGTTTAACTACCTTATTAAATAAAAATAAACTAATAAATAATGGCAGAACGAGGTTTTCGTATGCCACATTTTTAAATAAAATAAAAGTGTTCAAATATTGTATGAAAATCCATAAGCATGGCTTAGTGACTACATTTTTCACCTCGCGGGAACTTGGAAAGTCGTATTTTCCACAAACGCATCATCGGTCACACTTATGTACAAATTTACTAGCGTAACAGAGAGGCGACACGTCGATCGATCGATCGATCGTCGAACTACTGGAATTTTTCTCTGTCACTCTAATGAAATAAATCCCCGAAATCTACGAACTTCGGTGTTCGCGGTAGCGGGCCTGGTAACTTGGTGGTTTTATAAAACAAAAGAACTCATATCTATGCACCGAAAACGCGAATACTTTTCCCATATTATAAACACGTATCTTATGTACCGTGAAATTGTGTCAGTTTTAATAAAGACGCACATAAGCTTACAAATCCTTCAACAAATTGTTTGGTAAGAACACATCTTACAATAAATCCTTTTTATGGAACAGCTGAATCCGCACAATGATTTACTATAATTACTTACTTAATGATAATGGCAATGAAAAATATTATGAGTTTTCGTATTTGCACTTTACAGACTGTGAAATTAATTTCATTGTGTTTGTGCATAATGAATGACACAGGAAAAATAGACATACAAAAATAGAAGAAATTCGTTTAAAATCCTATCTTTTTAATAAATATCTAACTACTTATCGCATTTTGGTGGAAAAGGGCAAAATTTCGTTCGTCGTTTTATTCTAGAAGAAAATTCCCAACTTTTTATACTGAATGTGCAGCGATTGTCAACACTTTCGGTGCCCGCTATAATGGTAACTGCCATTCGTTTGTCAGCAGTCGTCAACCGTTTCCCGATTTATGTAATAGACGTCAGGGGTGATCACTAACTGACCATTATACGAAAACAAACGGTGTTTTGTAAAGTTTGTGTTAAGGGGAGGATAGATTCAATTCGTCACTGAACATTTTAGTGAGTTAGAAAGGAAATACATAATGTTACAATGAAAATTCTATTCGATATATTTATGGGAAATAAATGACAGTTTATTATAACGGTAACGAATGATCATAATAACATCTTAAGAAAAATAGCTTTGGTTAGTAATACCGATAATACGGGATACGAAATTTTTCATCGTAGTAATGATATACTTTATGGACTAACAGAACAAAAAAAATGGTCAGCTCCAAATTAAAAGTAATATAATTGAATTTTATTTCATTTATTTCCGAACATAATAATATATGCAAGTTTACAGCTACAACAAAAACACTTAGGTACGTTTTAAGTACACACAGTTTTTTTTATTCCGCTTAGGAAAATTCGCCTAAGATTTGGTGAACTTAACGTTTCGTATTATGTACATACATTGCAGAAACAAGAAACTGGCAATGGTTACCCAACAAAGGATATATTCTTTGAATAATACTTAAAGGGATATATTATTAAAAAAAAAACATTTCTTAAATACAATTTTACTTACACTGTTTAAATTGTCTTAACTTGTTTCTCATCCTGTGGCCTTAGTAAAAAAGGATATAACTCGCCATTTTGAAATACAGTGTAAGTATATTGACACAGCGTCGTAGACAGAATAAAAAAAAGTGTAAAACCAAATTACTCTCTGAATATTTCGGTCACCGACCTTCCCTCGCCTTAACAACGTAATTTTCGATAGTCGTATATCGCTCGTCGCTTCGTTTATTGCATTCCGGAGACGCTTACTTCTATTCACCCATTTTATTGTGATATCGGGACATGCAGATACATTAACATTTTTTTTACTTTCGATTTTTTCTTTTCAGCAAATGACATCGCCTTAAAGATTTTTTTTTTCGAGGATATACAGTGTCCAGTCTTCATTTTTTTTATGAATTTGTTTTTATATGTAAATTTTTTTTATTAGTTAATCATAACTTACACATATTAGAAAACATTGTAACAATCTTTCGAATACGAATTATCTGTAATCTAGTAATTTACAGAAACGAAAAAATCGAGAAGTAAATTACTTATCACAATACGGGTTTGCTTTATCAACTAATCGATTAAAACATCAAACGAAAGTATTTAGTTTCTCGATTGGTGGCGATTGACGTGTTTTTCTTATAAAAACTAAACGCTGATTAAAAGCCAGACTTGAATTACGTGGACAAGAGTAATCTGTATTTTGTAGTTGTTTAGGAAAGCTTCAGTTCAATGAACGTTATTTCCCTCTTTAATTTTTTTTGTGTGTAACAATATTACAATAGGTACGTGTTATGACACAGACGCAAAAATATATTTCAATGAAAAAAAATTGCAAGCAGGCTAGTTACAGCTACAGTAGCATAATGACTCCTGCAACTCCTGCAACATGCGCTTATCTCTATTTTATCCTTTTCATATGAAAAGTTTATTTATATCTTATTATAAAAAATGTTGTCAACCACATGCCGTAGATTAAAACTGGGGTAAAAAAACATGGTAATAACTTAACAAAAAATGTTGTCAACCACTTTCTAGTGACCAAGATACAGGGGTGAAAAACCAAACAGCAGTAAAATGCAAAATTGTAACAATCGATACATCCGACTCCTCACCGGACCAAGCGCAAACAACTTGTACAATGTAAATTCGTGTGAGCCGCTTTGATCTTTGCCGCGAGTAGGGCTGCCACTATAACATAATTTGGATTATTTGGAGAAAGTTTTTTTTTTGTGTAGGATGTAAACATTCAAATTAGTAAATTACATAGATGAATGTTGTTTGTGGACTAGTGCTAATTGAAATCGATATACAAAATGTAATCTTTGTAAAAAAAGTCTAAAATCACTTATCGTTTGAAATTTAACTCATAATTTCAGAAAAGATGACACAGGCCTAAAGGAAAAAACGATTTTATTGCTAAGTAAGCTGCTAACGTAGCTTACGGTGACTCGCGTAGATCAAACACTGTCAAAATTATAAGTGGAATCCTGGCCGCATCCGAACTACGAAAAGGCGTGTTTGTTTTTAACTAGAAATATAATTATTACTAATTTCAATCAGAAAAACCTGATAAAATACTTTACATAGGTACTGCTTATTTTCCAAAATATGACGTAATATAATCACCAAATAAAAAACAAAAACCGTCTTCTACCGATTTCTCCACGATGCCATCGTCAGACCATTCAGACCGTGATTTAGAGCGAATCGAAAGAGACCATCACGGGGTCCCGAGGACCCGTCCTATTAAAAAAAAAGAAAATCGGTTCACGATTTTCAGTGACATCGAGTAACAAACCTATTTAAAAAAATCAGTAGAATTCCAACATTTTTGAAGTCAGTTAAAAATAAACTAGTTTTCGTTCATATTTTTGATGACCCTAGTCACAGAATAGTGTACAAAACAGAGTTTACATTGGCATCATTCAAATGTATGAAGTCGCTATTTACGTATGACCAGAGCACTCATTACGGATTGTTATTGGAATAATAAAGAGATCGCATCCGTCCGTCCGTCTAGTCGTTACACACTTCCCAGTAGGGGAGACTTGGTACGTTGTGTCGTCGCAACATATTAGCAAATAAAAATTGTAGCCAAGTAACGGTTATGTTAGCACTTTACAGGGCGTTATCAAAATGGTGATACAAAATAATAAATTCTAATTCAAACTATTTATTTCGTGTAACCAAGTGACACATAAATGATTAGTACTACAAATAACACAACTTACACGATATGGTTATTACGTACCAATTAAAATACAAAAAAATATCACAACAATATTTTATAGCTATCACTGTATGCTACAAATAGAACTACAATGTGTTCTAAAACATGATCTTCAACCACTTTTAATACGGGACCAAATATGACAACAGAAAAAAAACGACACTGCTATTGAAATGTGCTAAGACAGGTTGACCGAAATGTATGGAAAAGTCGATTTTTTTCTTGAGTTTTCATATTTGGTCCTATAGTAAAAGTTGTTGTTGTAGATTCATGTTTTATTATCTTGTATCATCATTTTGATAACATCCTGTATACGTGCTGAGTGTATGCTGAAAAACATTGTCTTTCGTTTTCTCTTAGTAAAAAAAGTTACGTAGTTATAAGTATAGACATATTATAGAAAAACACGTCAGATTTCCTTTTGGAATGGTAGTTTTTCATGTTAAATCGTGCGCGGGAGAAGACCTATATTTGTCCAGAAACTAAGTTTTTGTAAAAATCCAATTATTGTGAAAAATACATTAAATAAATACAATTAAATGTCTTAGGATAATTTAGTCCGTATTTTTTTTCTTTTATGTAACTACTACAACTGCACCTAAGTTCCTCTCCGCTAGTCTATTGCGAAACGACCACTTTATTCTCTAATAAGATTCCGCGAACTGACACTTCTGTTGTTTATTACTCTGTGTTTATCTGTACTAGTTCAACGTGTTTAGAAATTCTAACTTTTTAAGAACTTGTTCAAAAGTTAATTAATATTAGTTGTAAACGGTTTTAGCGCTTTTAGGTTATATGATGAGTAATTAAATATATTTATAGTTTGAAAGTATTTGTGTTAATTATATAAGTCACGTTTTGTGGTTTTAATTTTAAAATGAAGACAAGTATACTTACTGAAAACGGTTTCTAACCGTTAAAAGGTTTCGTGAGAAATAATTACTATAAACATAATTAAACGCGATATATTATGTTTCGGAGAGCTTAGGTCTCCATTATCAATCACTGAGTCCGCGTTCACTCCTAAATACACGTATGTTTAATCGTTTAATTATATTTACGTTAAAAGGTAATAAATAATACTTTTTATTTATTACAATGAACATACATTTTTAGTCACAAACAAAACATACCTAAAGTTCTAGTCAAATAACCCGCCCCGTGTCATCCCTGGCGCAAAAGTGCCCATCACGCTCGCGGCATTGCCACTCTGAATCGCGATTGACAATTTTTGTACCAGGAATGTCCCGGAGCGAGGGTCAAGACCTAAATAAATAATTATATTAATTATGGAACCTCCAGTTTCGTAGCCAGAGTCGCTACCAAACCAACTATGCTACGAAGGTTGACAAACATAATATAATAATATAAGTTAAATCCCAACTTACTAAATAAAAATTAGCGAACAAAATTTCCCATGTCACCCAAATAGGTGTGTACTTTAAATCCGTCGACACGACACTTTATAGCCCCCCTGTCGTCGCCATCCTGTTGTCGACATGACAAGACATAATGTCGAAAATAAGTCGAAGGGTCCTATTAGTACGTCCGCGGGTTATAGGTGACTCATTTTATTAAAATCACTGGCCATCTAGATTTGAAATCAACTGTAAACCTTGTTGTGTTATAATAAGGTTTATTATTGTTTTTTAATGTTTAGTAATTGCACTGAATGCTGGCCGGTTGGAAGCGGCGAAATAAAATTGAATTTGGAATTCGAACGACCTATTAATTGTGTTATGCGAAAGATAGCCATTGATAATAGTAATTACAGTATGCCATTTTTTTATGAAAACAATATGATCAGTTACAATAAAAAAAATTACTAATATAAGTATATTATTTTTGAAATCGGTGGCAAGTCATATCGATTTACAGACACTCGCAACCTGTTCGCCCGAGTAAATATCGTGATTAAAAATTCCTGTTAAATTATTCCCAAAAATAAACATAAAAAATCCTAATGTACTCCCTATTAATCAAAACATACAAGACATAAAATATATTACCTAATACTTATGTATTTTATGCCTAACCATCCTCTTTCTACCAAAATGCAATATCAAATTTAATCAATAGCCCCAGTTCACTTACGCAGCAGTGTTGCAATTGTTGCAAAGTTGCAGTAGCATCATCTGTTCTCATGCATATGCATTTAACAATTGATAAATGCGAGTACTTACTGCTAGTTACCAATATTTTTCTCTGAAAGTGTAAAGTGACATTCGTGAAGAAGATATATAATGTCTAGACATAATAATGTAAAAAGTTCAACGGCAGGCCGTGCACATATAAAAATCTTTCCACTTTTAATTATACTGCAAAGGCGTTAGTTAACTTTCCTTAATACGTAACATGACTAACGTGAAATAATGACGTTCTTTGCTTACCGAGTCGAGGCTGGAAAGGGCCGGCACAAAGTGGCTTAAATTTTTTAATTGCGACCGCCTTATAATTATTATACTGCTTTGTGCATTCAGCATGTGAGGCCTTTTGCTCGGCCATTCTCGCGGCGCGAACGAGGGGCGACAGCGAGTTGTAAAACATGGAAAATTTACTTATGGCCAGCCGTACACCTGTAAGTTCTTACGTAAGTTATAGGGACGGAGCTATACTAAGGAATGAGAGGTGAATATCACTATCTCATTCCTTAGTATAGCCCCTTCCCTATAACTTACGTAAGAACTTACAGGTGTAAGGCTGGCCTTAAATCGGTTACAGGTACATGTGTTTACACACATGAATCATTAAGTCTTAAGACTAATAAAGGACCTTTGATTGTAAAAAGAATATACCTACGTATAGTATGTTTTATTGCGTGTTTTATTACATGGCTACTTCTTTTTATGTAACTTTTTTTATCTCAGGTGCGGAGATTAGATAGTTTAAAACGTATGCATTGTGACATTACGTCGCCGCGTGGTGACGGCAACGCATAGTTAGTGGGAGAGGCCTACGTCCAGCAGTGGACTGAGATAGGCTGAAGATATGATTACATGGCTACTTTTTTATTTGACTTTTGATTGACTTTCGCAGGCCATCGCGCTTGCTCCAATTATCAATGCGAGCGCGATAGAATGCACTACGTATCGACTAAAACCTAACGTATCCTTTACTTTCCAACTCATGGTACAGCTACTGATGCGTTCACGCATAATTTATGGGAGAGGCCTACGTCCAGCAGTGGATTGAGATGGGCTTAGATGGGATACATAAAAATCTGTATACTTTTTTTATCACAGTTGATATTCCACTATACTGCCATGCTAACAAAAAAGGACGCATCTCCCATAGAACTACTATGAGAGATGCGTCTTTTTGACTTAGCACGGCAGTATACTACGATATTTTGAGACGTAATGTACACATTGTGTGTAGACATTTTATTTGAGCATCAAAACAGTTTCTCACTCACGCTTACCCGTTCGTGGCTCGCTCCGCAGCGTAAAAATTTAATAGACCCGCTCCTTACGCGACACCCCGTCCGCACATAACAAGACTCAGTATTATGGATATTATGCTAACTCTTTGCACAATATCGCGAATATTATGCTCATTAGTGGCGGTTATTCGGTTGACGTTTTCATTATGAGCATTCGCATAAGTTGGGTTAGGCGTATTCTGCTGAAATTGGTTTGGGACGTGGCATGAGTAAAGTCTAATATTTTCTTACTTATGAAAACTAAAAGCATAAATCGTTGATAAGTTGTTTCAACTTAAATTGAAATAAACTATGATAATAGCATTTGCGTGTATTGGGAGCTTGATTTTAGTAAGTATAAGTAAATATCTCATTTTAAATACTTTTTTTTTTGTTTACAGGTAATTGTTAGAGCAGTTAAAAGGGTAACGACTTCATAAATTGTGAGTCTATACAACAAAAGTAATTAAATAAGTAAGTATATGAGACTTACAAACATCATAAATGTTTAAAATTCTTGAAATAACTTTAACCTAAATAAAACATTCAAAGGGTTTAAACCCGACTGTGACCATTAATCATGCGCGTAAACAGGACATTTTTAACCACTTATCAGATTAAATTAGGATAGTCTCCGGTTAAATAATTAACGGTACCAAGAAACCTGAGCCTCTAATGCTTGCTTTTAATCGTTGTCTTTAATTGCGCCATACTGGATAAACCCGACCATTTCCACCAAATAACTCATACAGTTAACATCACCCGTATTTCAAGCGGGTAAGGTTGTTTTTAAAAATCAAAGTGTGATTTTATCGTGGTTTTCTATTTTGTAAGGACATATAGCTTTTAATTCACACGCATAAATGTGGTTATCTAAATTGTAATAGATACTTGTTACTTGGAGTATTTGAAGAGAATGAAAACCTTTTTGTGGCGTTTGATTACATCGGGTTACTGGTTGATAAGGTTTTATGGCATTTGTAGTGCTTTGGTTTGTTCTATGGACCTTTGATTAAAAGGTTAATGACCTTCGAAGAAAAGTGCGTTCTATAATATTTATTTATTACATCTATTCACATTCGAGTATAAATATAGCTTCATTAAACTTATAATTTATTATTATTTCGTCCTATTACTACAAATGCCAGCTATCTGCACAAATCAGGATTTAGCAGATTCAATGTAATTATCATTATAATGAACTTCATTGTCGAATAACATAATAGGTGCACATAGCTAGTATTTCCAGAAACATATAGGACGACTTATACATAGGTTTTTTAAATAGATTAGTATAATAATGGTTCCGTAGCCAACATGGCAAAAACGGAAAGCTTACAGTCTCGCCATGTCCGTCTGTCCGTCTGTCCGCAGCATAGCTCAGTGGCCGTTAATATTAGAAATCTGTTATATCTGATAAATATTAATCATGGCAACAAAGTGGTACATTAAAAACTAGAAAAAAAAATATTTTTCGGGTACCTCCCCAACTAGTGAAGAGGGCATGATTTTTTTTATTTGCTGTAATCCTATAGTGTGGAGTATCATTGAATAGGTTTCTTAAAAAAAAGGGTCTTAAAAGAAAGTTTTCTTCTAAAGTCCATATTTTCAGAGATAATCGCTCCAGAAGAAAAAAAATTTGTTCCCCCCTCTATCTTTTGATCCGTAGGTCCAAAAAATATGGAAAAATCATGAATAGGCTTATAGAATACTTTAAAATAAAGCTATTTCGAACATAATCGGCCCAGCCGTTTCTAAATAACTACGGAACCTTACACTGAGCATGGCGCGACATACTCTTGACCGGTTTTTTTATTTTTTATTAAAGCCCCTATGTACAATTGTTTGGCAATTTACCCGGGGCAACTGTAATTCAATTTTTATACATTTTCATCTTAATCATCCTATTACAATGTCAACTCATTCCGTTCGCAGCGTGAAATTCAAAACCATCCATACAATTCCCATCGAATAACCATTTAATTTGCTTATACACCTACCAGCCGTAAAAAAGTTACCCACTGCTGTATAGAAGTCATTAGGTAGCCATAGTAGTCACTTAGTAGTCAATGTGGGACATAAATTACTGGGGAACCCGTAATGGGCTGGTGTCGAATTACGATCGGCTCAATTTGTGTGTGATCGGTCGAAAATTCGAATAAAGGCGATAGTTTATGTGGCTACGAACAAATAAAACATGGAAGTTGCAATGATTTCAAGTATTTATATTTTACGAATTCGTACTGCGCTAGATTATTTACAAGAATATTTGATTATTTCCAGAAAATAATTCCTGGCAGGAATAATTTTAATAATAATATGTTCATTTAGTTCATAAAAAAGTTCATCAAAAAAGATCTAATTTTCATGTCCTAATTATATTTTTCCAAATTATACCTAATTTTAGTTATAACGGTTAAAAAAGAAGGGTGTTTTTCTCGCCGCGAGATATTATCGCGCCAATTTTGTGCTCGGCCTATTTATTTATACTATGTTCAACGATCCTTGTCAGTAGACAAGGCAACAAATTAAAAAAATGTATTGTTTATTTGTATTGTTTAACTAAAGGTATGGACTAAGTAGGTGACATTAATCACAAAATTATTGAAATAACTATAGCAGCAGGTAAAGCAGGTTTTAATCGAAATGTTGACGCCATACCTTCGACATTTCTTAAAAAAATCAAAACAAACAACTAAAAACATTTTAAAATTGGAATCTTCCCGCCTAGTAATTTAATTACGATCGAAGTTCGGATTTAAAAAAACCGGCCAAGTGCGGGTCGGACACGCGCACGAAGGGTTCCGTACCATAATCTATTTATAGTCAAAAATCACGTTTGTTGTATTAAAGACCCTTCAATATCAACGTTATTCTACTTTTTAGTATTTGTTGTTATAGCCCAACAGAAATAAGCCATAATATGTCAAAATATCAGCCTGGTGACAGACGGACAGACAGAGCCTTAGTAGGTAATAGGGTTCCGTTTTACCCTTTGGGTCCAGAACATTTTTGGCCTCTGGCGGACCTTTTTGGCGGATCTTTTGCGGATCCTAGACCAAATCGGACCATTTCGGATCTTCCTAAAAACTCCCCGTTTTTGTATACTTCAAACTCCACTTTCCACTTCAAAGTTTTATGTTGCATCGGGCCATGGTATTTGAAATGGAATATACCATGAGCTTGAAAATATCCGATTTCCAAGACTACTAGAGGGAATGCCAAACTCTGGTGGATAATTTGGGCGAACAATAAATACCTACTCTGGCGGATCATTTTGGAACTTTCCGGATCTTTTTGCAACCCTGCCGCGAACTACGAAATCCGCAAAACTCGGGGCTTTCTTTGTCACTCTAATGACGCCTTCGTTGGAGTGACAGAGACAAATCTCCGAAATTTAGGAACTTCGGTGTTCGCGGTAGCAGGATGGAATACAGAGCTGGCGACACCGGTACGGAACCCTAAAAAGTAAAAATTTAAATATACATAGAATGCACACGCGGTCAGTATTTGGATGCTCGACGAAATACGTGTCATTCGCCCAATAAACGTCCAATAATGGAGATTGGTCGTGGATAAGTTTATTTATGGTGTAAAAGCGACTCACCGAAATGAAACTATTTATTTCGATTTCTATGTTAGGAGATTTACGACTGTGAAAAGGAATGTATAGTTTTTTTGGGATTTTAGTTGTGGAAGCGGGAATAAATACAATAATTATAGTAAATGGTAAATATCTACATACCGCTTATGTCAGGTACTCAGTAAATGTTTTTTTATAAATGGATACTTACAAGTCCTGTAACCGTATCATGAGTTGGAAGTTGGAAGGTAAAGGATACGTTAGGTTTTACTCAATATGTAATGTATTCTGTAATGGATTTCCAGTAACTAAAATAAATCGTCGCGAGTGCGTCGCGACCGCGAGCGAGTAACGAATACGCAATAGGTAATGTCTAAAAAATCGCTGAGAGTGATCTATGTCTTGGACAGTCACTTACATAATGTAGGTATTCCGACGAGGAAACACTTCTGTCAGCGACGAAATCGCGACGACCTAGCGGCAAATTGATTACGGGCTCGCGACAAAATCGCTGCGTGCACGTTTCGATTTCAACTCGCTTGCTCGCAAGTCTGATAAGGCCCTTAAAGCAACTTTTCGGCTAACCCTTTCTTTTCTTCCATATACGCTGTAAAGTCTGAATTCGAATCAATCGGATATCATGCCAGAATGCATAACTATCACAGCACAAACAACAAAATTATCTGAACTTACATACCTGTTAACCTGAAACTATTCATCCGTAATTACAAGAACATGACCACAAGAACAAACATATTTACATAATCTTAGAACGCCTTTCTTCCTATATAAGTATTCAAAGCGGGTCTTTTCAGTTGTCCGTCCGTCTGTCTCGCACAATGGGGATGACAAAAGCTATTTTCCCATATGGGCGCACAAAGCGGCATTGTGCTACGCGCATCGGTTAAACACCGTATGTCCTTTTTAAAGCCCATTCGGTTGTACACTTTATTGTCATGCAATAAGTATCGGACGTGTCGAATTCGCACATGCTAAATGCAAACGCATATCTAGAGAGCGGATTCCGATTATTGTTTTCCGGTGTTCCTTGGTTCTAAGATGTGAGGTTGGTGAAATCAAATCCTGTTTTAGTACTGAATTGAGTGCCTGCGTTTTACAACACAAGAGACTTATGTTGTAATATGATACTGGATTGCGGCAGGAATGGTTTTAAAAGAGCTACTTTCATAATATTATTTTGTAAGATAAGGAATTTGTTGCATGTATTCCAAAACTCATCCTGTGTATTATATTGGTAAGCTAAATATTTTATAATATTTTCTTCGGTTACCGCGAGGATTACTCATGAAATAAAACTATGAAAACGGATAAAATCGCGTATATTAACTAATTTTAACTTCATTCCGACGTTTCGAACACTTTACAGGGTTCGTGGTCTGCGGATGACATCCGCAGACCACGCACCAATATTTTATGTTCAAACTAGTTTTGTAACTCCTGCACTTCCTCGCACAACGCATCAGTATTGCGATACAGCGAGGAAATAACGCCAGCATCCTCGGTACAATGCCACAAGGGCTAATCTTATAATTATATAGGTTAGGTTAGTTCGATTTAATTTATGTATGTAAATTGTTGAGGGTAATTGTTTGAGGGTTTTTATGGACAGCTGTACACGTCAACTAGCAGACCCGAAGTTGATCTAGCGGAAGACCTAGACAGACCTAGCAGAGCTAGACTGACCCGATACTATACAGAAGACATCCCGGACATCAGCCTGTGCGAGATTAGTATGGCTCTTGAACAGCTCAAAAATAATAAGGCGCCTGGGGAGGACGGAATTACAGCTGAGCTTCTGAAGGCGGGTGGTAAACCGATCCTTACGGCCCTTCAGAAGTTGTTCAATTCCGTCTTACTGGAAGGGAGAACGCCAAAGGCATGGAACAGAGGTGTGGTGGTACTGTTCTTCAAAAAAGGTGATAACGCTTTATTGAAGAACTACCGACCCATCTCACTTCTGAGCCATATCTATAAGCTGTTTTCAAGAGTCATTACGAATCGTCTTGCACGCAGGCTTGATGACTTCCAGCCTCCCGAACAAGCCGCGGTTTCCGAAGAGGCTTTAGTACCGTAGACCACATCCATACGCTTCGCCAGGTTATACAGAAGACCGAAGAATATAACCTGCCCCTCTGTTTAGCGTTTGTGGACTACGAGAAAGCCTTCGATTCGATCGAAACATGGGCAGTACTACAGTCTCTCCAACGGTGCCAAGTCGACTACCGCTATATCGAGGTGTTGAAGTGTTTATACGAGAGCGCCACAATGTCAGTCCGACTCCAAGACCAGAGCTCGAAGCCTATTCTGCTGCGGCGGGGAGTTAGGCAAGGAGATGTCATCTCCCCTAAGCTGTTTACCGCTGCACTAGAGGATGTCTTTAAGACTCTGGACTGGAGAAGGCTAGGTATCAACATAAACGGCGAGTACCTCACTCACCTTCGATTCGCTGACGATATAGTAGTCTTGGCTGAGACCTTGGAGGACTTAAGTACTATGCTCGTTGACCTCAGTAAAGCCTCCGAGCGAGTTGGTCTTAGGATGAACATGGATAAGACGAAAATCATGTCGAATTCCCATGTAGCACCAACTCCCGTAATAATCGGAGACTTTACACTCGAAGTTGTAGACGAATATATATACCTAGGGCAAACTATTCAGTTAGGTAGGTCCAACTTCGAGAAAGAGGTCAATCGTCGAATCCGACTCGGTTGGGCAGCGTTCGGGAAGCTACGACACATATTTTCGTCCAATATTCCGCAGTGTTTGAAGACGAAAGTCTTTAATCAGTGTGTGTTGCCAGTGATGACATACGGTACTGAAACGTGGCCGCTTACAATGGGTCTCATAAGAAGGCTCAAAGTCACCCAAAGGGCAATGGAGAGGGCTATGCTAGGAGTCTCTCTGCGTGATCGGATTAAAAATGAGACCATCCGCAGCAGAACCAAAGTAACCGAAATAGCTCTCCGAATCGCTAAACTGAAGTGGCAGTGGGCGGGGCACATTGCGCGTAGAACCGATGGCCGTTGGGGCGGGAAGGTTCTTGAGTGGCGGCCACGTACCGGAAGGCGTAGCGTGGGTAGGCCCCCCACAAGGTGGACCGATGACCTGGTGAAGGTCGCAGGAGTCCGCTGGATGCGGGTGGCGCAGGACCGGTCATTGTGGCAATCTTAGGGGGAGGCCTATGTTCAGCAGTGGACGTCTTTCGGCTGATATGATGATGATGATGATGATGTAAATTGTATAGTTTAGAAAATAAAGACCGATAAAAAATATATTATGTAGCTAGAATGTTAGAAGTTAGATGCTCAATATGTAGCCACAACTGGTAAAAATATCTCTTTTTTTATCAATAAAATATCGGTATCTGTAAATACATTTAGAGCATTGATTTTTCATGAAATATAATAAATATGTAATAATAAATACTAAAGAATTACTTCAGTGTCAAATTGCTAGTTTGTTACTATGCATTTTTACTGTTTAATATTAGAATAACCAGTATAGTGTCGTCTTATTCGACCTTTCGCTTCCAAATTTCTACCACATGTTTCCGCAATATTTCAAAATAGTGTCAACATTAAAACAGCCTGAAATTAGAGGTAATAAATTTATGCTAACTATACCTAAACGGTGAAATGCCCAAACTAGGAGATCAACGCTAGCCGTCGAGCAATTATTTTGATTTGTATTATCATAAAATTACATTATTTTTGCACACTTTTCATAGTTAACGATCAAACTAATAGCATTTCCTTTTGTGTCCAAAGGAAACATTAGGTAATAGCTCGAAAAAGGCAACCGAAATGACATATAAATTGAAAATGTTTACCTACTCATAGTCTGAACAAGTTACTAAAATAAGTGGCAAAATTCTTAAATATATTACAAGCGGAGAGGTAACCCGTAGTAAATTAGAATATCACACGATTTATTAGTAATGACTTATAATGTTCTGCACACAAAAGTCACTGGCAAACCCCATGTCAAATTAATATTCCGTTTGAGATTGGTATTTATTAGCTAATAGTGACATTTGTTTTATTTTGGCGTTTTTAAAAGATAATATGGTCCATGCAACTTTTTAAAGCTTAAGCAAGGAGTGTTTCGCAAATATTTGCAACCTTTTTGTTCTTTTAAATTTAATGATCCCACCGACGCAAATGACAACGTACGACGGTCAACAAAGAACGAACCATAGAGACAGGGGTTTGTCTCAGGCATAGACAAAAGCTCTTTCATTGGCGGAACAATGACGTGTTGTCTTTGCCTCATTTATCATACAGCCAGGTTACTTTCATCCAGTAATTACAATGTACGACCTGAGGATTCAGACATTTAAAGAGCCTTTCGGGGTTGCCATTGTGGGTATTAATTATAAAACTAGTCATTATTTTTCATTCTTTTGTACCCTCAGTACGCAATAAAATGTGTTCCATTCTCACATTAATTTTAATAAGATAATGCGTTGATATGATAAGTGATAAAGTCCTCTCGGTCAGTGTTGCCAACATTAAATGTGACATTGGATACTCGAGATACTTTATAGTCGAACCGAACAAAACAACGAGCATAATTAGTAGATCAACGACAGGGTCTCGGTGATAACGCTCTATAAATTCGAAAAAGGAATCCCGTTCAAAAAAGTTAATCCCACGAATAACGAGTATTGTTATACTCGAATAAGGTCTTTTATAGAGGCTACTTCATTTAAAATACTCGTTTTTCAACGGCGGTTGTATTTTTTGGGTCCATACGCTGGTATCTCTTACAAATTACGAGGCACTATTTAGTGAGAGAACATTAGTGAGATAATAATAATTCGTAGAATCATGTTACACAATCAGAAGGTGAGGAATGAGACGAGATTTAGAATTGGTAGTTAAAAGTTCCATGTGTTACTTTCCCACTGGTATTAAAATAATGAAATTTGTTTCATTATTGCGATCTCTTATCTCATAATTTTCTGGGATTGTCGTTTAATATTTCCTAGTCGTAATTAGTCGTTCAGTTTTAATCTCCCAAAAAATATAATAAACATTTTTTGCGGCGGCTCGTTAAAATTGCAACGACATGACAAAATTGCGAACAAAAGCAAAACATCTCTGATAAAGCAGCCTAATTAAAAACCCGAAAAATTCAAATTTCGAAAACGACGTTCCAAATTTGTAACACAAAAGGCTGCGGGCGGCGCGGCGTCGCAAAGGAAAAAGACGATAGTTTTCAGCCAGTCGGAAACCATTTGCAACGATGTTATTGTCAGTGCTCGGTATGCTATAAATTTTAATGGCCAGTGTTAGTCGAACCTCTTTCGTATAGTTTTTCGGGAATATTGGTTCACATTTAAACAGGTTAGCCTAGCAGGCTAATGCTCGGTTAGTAATATGAATGCAAACAAGCGCTTCAAGCAACTTGAAGCGCTTTAAAGGGACTATTGCCGTTGTTCGGGAAGTGCCCTCGCTCGCTAATTGTTTGCGGAAAGGGCTGCTCAAGTATTGTTCCGCTGACTTTTTACGGTACGCAGCAAAATATATATTTTATTTAATAGTAGGTTTACATTTGCAGATTAGTAGGTACAGTCCGCAGATTAGATAAAAGTGATGGAAATATAATGGTGATATTTGTTTACGTATATCGTCATTGAGCAGTAGTGAGACAACACTGGTAACGGCGTACTAAATATAGGATGTTATGTGCGTCCTTGCACGTTGCAGAGATAGCAATCGGAATTCTGCTGGTTGTCTTACTTATGGTAATCATTGCTAAATGTTCTTGCTTTTTTCATTATTTACGTTAACATACTATTAAATAGATTTGTAGTGTG
Organism: Thaumatotibia leucotreta; assembly: GCA_025490895.1. Taxonomy (NCBI): domain Eukaryota; kingdom Metazoa; phylum Arthropoda; class Insecta; order Lepidoptera; family Tortricidae; genus Thaumatotibia; species Thaumatotibia leucotreta. Next base: position 5,709 of record JALPQI010030768.1, on the reverse strand, counting down.
GATGATACAGGTTTTTTTTTAATTGAAACACTAAATTTACAACAGGTATTCGTCTTTAATATGAAAATATGGACAGGTTAGGATTAATTCTAGTCATATTAGAAAAAAAAAAGATGCAGTAAAAAGTATTTATAATAAATAAATATATTGTAAACATTGGACAACCGTGTAAAAGTATCAACTGGCAACTAAAGTTACGACAAACAATATACTTATGTAGACTAGAAAAATTCTCAGGGAACCCCGAAAAAGTTGGAACTGAACGTTCCGACTCTACATGCGCAATCCGACGGGCCGCGGCAATTTTTCTCTAATTAAAATTATTCCGATTGTCGTTCCCGTGCCGCGTTCGTTTGTTGTGCCACGCGTGCCGCAATGAGTGCACTTGTGCTTTTTAGTGCCCGCGTTTACCCTTCCCGCAACTCAAATTCCAAACGTCCTTTGTAAAAGACATTTAAACTTCACATAGGACGTTTTGCTCGTTAACTGCAGCTCTTTCCTTTTACATCATAAAATTCAAAAAAGGCATACATCGACGGCTTATTTGAGGACATACGGCGTTTTCGAACGAAGCGTCGCTTTGCCGCAAACTTCGGTAAAAAAATAATGGTTCAAAAATCATGTTTCCCACTCAGAGTCAAGGGTTAGTTCTACCAAAATGAACGCTATTTTTATTGTTTGTTGTGAAGTTGGCGTGTAGTTTGTTAATCGGAATTTATACGGGTAATGTTGAAATGGGATATTTGTTCACATAAAGCACCTAAAGAAATTGCTTAATAATTATACACTGAATTTCCACAGTATTACTTACTATGTAATTACACAGTAATAATTTATGGATAGTCCTTGTCAAATCAAGCTGACTTTTGGGTCGTATAGCAGGAGTGTAAAAGCCACTATGTACTTATGTAGGGACGATTACGCTCAGCAACTTTTGCTGTGGAGATAACCAAGATATGACGAAAAAAATCGCATATAGTTAATCGATAGCTAAGTAGATATCAATTTACTCGTAATAAGAAATCGCGATATATATTTTTTTATATCTGGATAGTGTAAATTGCGCAGCGTGCGCGCTAAGGACTGCCTAGGCTTTTCAGTCCTTCTACACGACCCGAAAATCACCCTGTATATATTACTCGTATGTATATAGAATTCTAGATGGAAAGAATGATAGTGTCAACGTTAATGAATGAAAAACTGAACATCAAGCATTATACCATTTCCTGATAGCATAACTAGAAGCTGGCTGAAAAGCTCACATACAGCGACGCGTTCTTTTTTGAAATTCCAAACTTTGAAAACAGCGTGCGTTCCATTTTCAAACTTCCTAAAACCGCCAGCCAGCATTCGGCTTATCTGTGCAAACTTCCTTCCGTCACATTAGCGTCATAAAATTCGCATATTGTGCGCGCCCGGCGAACCACGCGTGGCGAAAAAATCGCAAGATAACCTGAGACAAATCGTGTGGCGATGACGCAGCGACAGTTAATGACGCAAATATCTCCGAGCGTCACCGTGACGCGGTCGCGGGCTTGTTAAAAAACTCCCATGAAAGCACCCTTTGTGGCCGGTGATTGGTGATTTTGTTTGATTTTTCTGATGTTGATTTAATTGGGATTGATGATTGGCGTTGTCGGAGTTTCAATGGGCGCGTTGTTGAGGCTTTCGGAAGCTGTGGAGATTAGCGCACCTGGCGGATTCGGGTTTTTCTATTGTTGAGTGGCGTAAATTAGCGGTTTGACACCTCGAATACTTAGATGAGCTTTACGAAAAGCCTCCCATTGTGAAGTAGGTGCATACTTGCTTGGTATTTTTTCCCTAGTTAGAATACAGCTTTTACAGTGTATTAATGTGAGATTAAGAGGATATGTACCGATTAATTAATAACTTACAGTCTGTGGGTCTATAGTCAAAGTGTATAGTATAACTGTAGATATTCACTTGTTGATAATGTCTTTTATTCACTTAAACAAACATGATTTGTACGTGTATCATTAATGTATAATGTACATATGGCATCAAGTCGTGCAAGATTAAGCACAAAGATATGTAAGAATCGATAATATTTTCATCATGTCAACTAAATCCCAAGCATTATAGCAATTAATTATGTAAATTCTGTTATAATAAGTGCCGCCAGATGACACAAAACTCCATACAACATTATTAACAAATAACCTTTACCACAAAGAATATTATAAGCCGCTTAAACAACAGCGCTTTCACAACTCCCTCCCTTTTCTCTCCAACTAACACAAACAAGAGAAAGCGAGATAAAACATCACGCGATTAAGGGGGTTAACAAATCGTAGGCATCATCAAATGTATTAGATGAACTTATTAAAGATGCCAAGGGTCCCTTGTTTATACCAAACCCTGTCCCCTATAGGAGGCATGGGCATCATCCTTACGGCCTTTAAAAAGGACATTGGAAAACAGCTCCTAATACTATGTAATACGGATCCCCAATTATAAACACAATAAACAGGGTGTAGCAAAAGCTAACAGAAGCATCTTTGTTCAAACAGATAAAATCTCTTTGACAATTTGCTCTTATTTAAATAGGTATCCCTTTACGGAGCTTTAGGTTGTTTTTAATTATAATGCTTTTAATTTTTTTACTAGGGCGCTTGTTGGGATACTGATTCTAATGCCATTATTTGCATTGAAATGTTGTAACATAAGGTTTTAATAGCCCTTTCTATTTTTATCACGATACTTATCATATTTAACTGTATTTTATATGACTTCTTGATATTCGTAGGTACATTGCGTTTATTATTTTATGATTCTTGTTAAAAAACTCATTTGAAAATGCAAATGCCATAATCAGTAGGCTTATGATGGTCCACTGTTTACTCGTTTTTCGGCGTTGATATCAGTCCATCACGTTCTAAAAAGTATGCAAGTGAAAGTGACGCATAGCACTATATACTGTAAACGCGTGACCAACATAGGCCACCAGGGCATTTATAACAAAATTACGAAGAAGAAGACTTCAATAACGTTAAATATATATGTATATTGTTCAAGGCAAGCCGAGCGTATTAGATATACGAGTAAAAGTAGTTATGGTGTATTAGATATAGTATTTTCTCCTACTAACTCTTTCTTCGTTGAACTAATTTCTTACCGAAAATCCATTCTAATTTTCAAATCTACCTGAACTCATTATTCATTCTCACCCCAACACTAAATAATCATTACCGGTAGCAAACACGACTTAACGGTTCCTTTCCGCGATCTCTGTAAAACGGAACGACGTTCGAAATTAAAACTGATTACATTTGCGAATCTCAAAGGCCGCTTGTTTGGCCGATTCTTCCATTCCGCTGGAACAGTGACGTATAAAAAACCTTTTTCGACGCGCTGTCAAACAAAATGTATTTGCGTTGCTTTTATTTTACTCGTATTGTGTACAAAAAAACACCCAACGGATGATTAATCTGTATTTTATTTGCGCGCGTCGAAAAATAAAATACGCTCCGTTATCGACAATCCGGTGTGTTTTGTTTGTGAAATATGTAACTTTGTTTAGCACATATATACTCAGCTTCTGTATTAATAATCTGACTAATTAATTTCCCATTTACACAACTACAGTCTTATATTAGATTCCTTGAGAAATTTCGTGTTTGAACTCGCAAATTTTGTTTATTATATTCGTCGTATTAAGCGCTAAACGTTAAGATTAACATTCTAAATTCAAACACAAATCGGCTCCGAACTCTCAAAGCGTTTGTCAAATTGGCTTCTCCCCTTGTGTGATTCAATCTTCGAAATTGTTACTGATTGTCTGTTTACATTTCTGTGCTTGTTTTGAATTTAAAGACGTTCGGTTGACTATGGCCTCTGATGTCTCATTCGGCGCCCCCTTTTGCCTATAAAACGGTAATGATTGGAGGGGGGCGGAGTTCTATTTAAAATGGCGCTTTTATTAGCGTTTGGTACATAATCGCTCGTGAATCAAAGGAGTTCGAATTTCCAAATTTGATGTTCTGCCGATATGTGACTTTCGCAAATTAGGCAGCCATCTTTGTTTGTTCTGTCTGCCAATCGCGATCGTCTATTCAATATTATATTGTAGGCGTCTTAAAGACAGTTTGGAGATATTTCAATATACGCACAGATTTTTTTCGTCTAAAAGCTAATAAAAATAATAAATCACTAAATCACAATCAAGGATATTTTGTGACCCAATCTTTTTTCAATACATGATAAATAAGGTATCACATCCTTAATTTCCATAATTTTCTAACCGTTATATGTATTAGTAATTTTCTTAAAATGTAAATAGTGTTATGCATTCCAATAAAAGCTTGTCGGACAATTGTTTTGCTATCCTGTTTTATTTGTCCTTTAATAGTCGTTTCGGATCCATAATATTAAAGCACTTACACATTTATTATTATAATATATTTGTTCTAAATAACCACAATATATTATATGCGAGCAATCATGCCATGCGTATTTTCGTTACATAGGATCACACATAATTATCAGCATGTGTACGAATTTGTGTATTGAAAATTCCGGTTTATGAAGCTACGTCCAGCTTTCCGCACGAGTACGGATGTATCGCTGTTTCATACTAAATGGCTAATTGCATATTCTAGATAAAATACGCACGCATGCTTATAATTATGTCTTCAACCTTACAATAACTTATACAATGTCAAATAATATATTACATTACATCAGAGGCCGGAAAAATGAGGATTTCCGGCCAACTTGGTATATATACGGATAGGTAACGATGCCGGGAATCCGTTTTCACGCCGAGGCATGTATAGTGCTTTTCTCAAACATACAAAGAAAGATAAAAAAAATGACAATGTTGTCCAAATATAAAAAAAAAATACTTTGCAGGCCTAGGATTGAAAAGTGTTATGAAATTCCATTTCCATCCCAGTGAGCTACTGCGCCCCAAAAGCGATACTTCCGAGTCAATGAAATATTGTCTTTAATATTTAATTGCATGTATGAGAAAAAATATTAACCTGCGTTTAAATATATAGGTAATCCTTTGTAATTACTTAATTAAACGTATGCCTCGCGAAATGCATTAATACAATTTGCTTTTCAAAGTTGGCCTTTTCCCATTCACCGAACATAAAGGGGATCTGGGGCCTATTCAAAACCGCTCGACATTTAACATCCTTATATCGGTGGAAACATTCAAAGAAATCTGATAGACAAATTTTCATTCGCAGGGTTGCCAGATTCAAATGTTGTTTTCGAAATCAAAGATTTTTTGTAAAAAATGTTAGTAACATCTTTAAAAATTAAGTAAATTAATAAAGAGACATATTTAATGATTATACGTTTTAAGTATGTTCAAGTTTAATTATATATTTTATCACAAGTTTAATTGTCTTCGATAAACGCCATGTTTGGTGAAGTATTGTGTATAGGAATTACAATGCCGTATCATTTGGAAATAAAGGATATCTGATTGTATTCCACGACATGAAGTAAGGAAGATAAATTGCAAGCAATTGTAAAGCGACTAAACAGTCTTGAATATATACTTTCGTGAGACGTAATACCTATAAATATAATGAAACGGTTAAACTCACTTAGGTTATACATTACGCGCGACATCTTTCGGAGAGCCTAGGTCTTCATTATCAAGCACTGTAGACGTACTCTGTCGTACCATGAGCTTGCGCGGCGGTTTTAACGCGCGTTTACTTTCTATCCGGC